>DWME01000467.1:0-33323 GCA_018244795.1 Parelbella ahira ahira | reverse complement strand
TAAGATCGGCGACGTGCCCAAAATATTGTGTCGCGTGCCATCAATGGCACGCGTGCCATTGGTTCGTCATCCCTGGTTTAGACGATCCATGGCATTGACAGCTCAAGAAAAACATGAATAATCGCCGCGAACATAACAACTGTAGCGGACGTCTTAATCATGAAAGAAAAAATCAGAATCGACGAGCAACACTCCGTGCTACGAGAACGTGCTCAAAACGCGTTACGTGCAAACGCCAATTCGTTTATATTATATCGAAATCAATAATGGTCCGTATCGACCAACTGCCGATATTATCACTCTCTACACCTTTAACAACATGACCACTAATGTTTTCAAAAATATGTATGACGGAACGACCATATTGGTGGACAAATAACCGTGTCTATATTGTCCATAAACAATCATGACTGTCGATCAAAGACAAAACACAGCGGGCGGCGATGTCCCCGCATTTAATTGGACGATGGGCCTTATAAGCGGAATATTCTAAAGTGTGAGCGCATCACGATCTCGACCTGTCGTAGTGTCGCGAGAGAGGATGTTGGGGCAGGGGGCGCGAGAGGCGGCTACACGATATCCCTTTTACGCGGACCAATTAACGGACACCGACGGACCGGATGTACGTACACACATGCATTAGCACCTCCGTCCTTCTTTAATCTTTTTATGCCCATACAAATATGTCTTGGGAAAATTTACACAGAGCTCGGCAAAATTTTGTAGAGCTACTCTAAATACATATTAGTAGGCTAATGGAAGAGCCAAGATTTTCGCTATATATAGTATTTTTATTATCTTCACGACCATTAATATCAACAACGTAAATAGGATTACATGCGTATTGCAACTGTGAACACGATATCGGCTATTTATATTCAACATTTGGTCATGTATGAAGATAGTAATGAATGTAGAAGCTTCTACCCATCCCGTAAGGGACGTAACCGGTTGGTAAAATAATAATATATTCAAAGTGGAGTAATGGACACGTACCAATGTTATTTATTCATTTGACTTCGTGCACTCGCAAGCCTCGGTCGGTCGTCCTTGGCTTTATAGAAGTGTCTTCATCTATGGCGAGTAGAACATTAGAGCTCATTGAGAATCTTTGCATAAGTGCACTTGCATTCCGTTTGCGTTTCGTTGCCCCCGAGCAAAAGACGCGTTTTAATGGCCGTCCCATTACGGACAATAGGCACTCAAACTGTTCCAAATATAGGTATTTATTTTAAGCGATTATTCTCCAATTTCCAATTTAATACTTGCCCCTTCGCGGCCTATCAGTCATTCTAAAGGAACACACAGAATACTAATAGAATAAGTACAAAGACCCCTCGCAATGGCGAATGTTAAAAACTTTAACGTTCAAAGTTTACATGATAAGTATATGTATGTAAATAGAATTATCAATTTTACGGTGACTTAATGGTGAATGCGTAGTGTATAGATAAGAAATCTAAAGTAACACACTGTTCGGCATCCCCGGGCCGCTACCAAGAAATCTTATAAAGCTCGTCTATTAACGTGTTCTCAGAATGAGATACAATAATCTTATTCGTATACGTGAGTTGTAATTAAAATTGTTCGCATTGCAATTCTTACTCACGTATAGAGATTTTGCAATTCGAATCACCTCAGCGCCTACTTAAAATGATTGGATCATTTGCCTACACAAGTAAACATCTCAATATTGCAGTTCGTAAATAAGTGTTTGTCTATTATTTTTATGCCTATGTATATTAGTTATGTTTATTTATATTGGTTTTGGACTTTATACACAACGTTCACCTTTGAACAACATTTATTGAACAATGTTTTATTCTGCTCATATTTAAAACTATTCTTTATTAAATTATAGGAAAGTGTTCAGCTTTATCGCATAAAACAATATCTATTGTTATGCTGTCTAGAATTTTCATGTACTACATATCTCTTGATGTAAGCCCAGCGATTGTTTTGAAGTTATACTTCATAGGCGTAAGAAACCATTGGTGGCTATTTTTAGATCCCCTTCGAGAAGCCGGAAGCGCAAGCCCGTGCCACCAATTACGAAACAGCATAACGGACGCACGTTGCTTCCGGTTTTGCTCCGGCGGATTCCACCCTACAGTAAGGGCGGTTCCGGAAGGGACAATCTTTAATAAGCTTAAAAAGTCAACCGAACCTTTATTCCGGCTTCACTTCCGCTCTATTGTACGTTAAGGTTTGAGCGGAACGAAACGGTGATAAAATGCAAAAATATTTTAACGACAACTAATAAAAATGTACATTACTCATGAATATTCATAATTGATTGCATACTCAACAATCTAGAAATGTACTTACTATCAGTTTAATTACAATAAGCAGCTCATATTAAAATAGTTACAAAAGCCAAATAATGCGTCAAGAGGGCGCGTACACGCGAACGCTGGCCGACCGCGCGCCCATTACGCCGATCATATAAACTCCGAACATTATTTATCGCTTCCTCCCAGTGTTTTTCACTCGGCAACAATGCTCCACCCGCCGAGTTAATGCCTTTACGACGTGTCGACGAGTAATTCGTTATAACATGTACGCGGATTCAACGAAAAGCTGCATTATAAATTATCTACGTAAAGCTGCAAGTGTTTCGTACGTAGCTTGAGTTACTAAAGGCATTCTAATAGCGCACTGTAACACTGCGAAAGCTTTGCCATTGTGCTTTTTCATCTGCAGGCATTTCACGACGCCATCTTCTTGTTCGAAGTCGTACAAATTAGTTCCGTTTCGAATTGCATGTTTAGTTGCTGTCATATTGCTTACGAACAAGTCCGATGTTCATAAATATGTAACTGCGAATATCTCAAGATTATTGACGTAAAACACCACTTGCCTGCTAAGTAATTATCTCTTGCAATATAATTGAGAATTTTCTTCTTTTCGAGACCGTATTGAGATGCCGAACTCACAAATAAATAAACACTTGTCTTTGACAAAAGAAAAAATTCTTATAATATGCTAGTGAATTAATTATTGACATGAATAATATTCTATCAATATTTTTATCGGCAAATCACTCACAGGCAAAGTTGTCAAAAATTGACTGAAATATTTTTTTGAAATCAATTCATATGGTTATATTCCTTCTACTTTTCAGTAGCTCATGCACTGTCTATGATTTTATCATGGGTGTGAGGTCTAGAGTCCCGAGACTGAGGACACGTCAGCCTAACGAAGACAGATGATGTCTCTGATGATACAGAGTAGTAAAAGCACTACCGTGAAATAACAAGTTTGCTGATGGAACGAACCCACACCCATTAATTTTGATACAAGAGTTTATAAATACCATATGAAGTAATTACCTACAACACGAACAATACCTAAGCATGCGGGCACACAAATCTGTCGACTTGTTCAAAGAGAAATTGTTCCACAAGAAGCGCGTAACCGTCCCAGTGCGGCGTGATAACACGGTTTATCTGCACACCACTGCGGAAGTGACAACTCGTAATGTATGCTTGTACTCGTTTCCACTTTCATAGTAATGAATCTGTGGATACTAATGCTATGGTGTTGTCAAGTATATTCCAGGTATACACGCTGTTTACCATTCGTACATACATACATATGTATATGGTTCCTCGTTTCAAATTTTCAACTCTTCAAATCGCTAGGGTAAAAAGCAACTTGATGTTCTGATAGCCAATTGATTTACGAGATAGCCTCTTGGCTCGCCATGGTGTCCCGATTGTCGCAATATTGAGTCGCAGTTAATCGATTGATGGTCAACACACTTTGATTCGTTTTTAATCGATACGAGCTTGTATCAGAAACAACCTAAGGAGTTCCAGTAAATCATGTTTGATTTTGTAAGAAACTCTTAACGAAGTCGAAAATGCAATTACTTGGTTATGAGAGTCAATCGAAACAGCGGGGTGTCGCCCGCCTGCTCGCTGAAAACCGACTCATGAGAAACTCTCTCACGGGTTCTTTCGTTCGTTAAACAGACCGCATATATTTACACATACACATCTATAGGCTGACATGCATTGAAAGCGCTATAGAATGCTGCAATATTTCTAACCCACACAGCGTACCACGCGTACGAAAGCATACAGGATCTTTCATTAAAGTTAATTGAAAAATGAATGAAATAGGTCTACATAAAATAAATGCCGTCTAGTCTTATGAAAAGAAGTTACAAAAGATTTAAAAAGGTATTATAAAATAGACATTTGAAAGGTTGCACAACGTAAAAGTTTACACAAATTCATATTAGGCCAAAATTAATTGTTAACGAAACCTTACATCATGATATTTATATCGGTCAATAGATAATATAAATGTGTGCTTCACAAATTATAGAACATAATAGAGTAACATTAGGTAAAAAAAGCTAACGCAGCTAAAGGAGGGCAGCTTTGTCGTTAACTAAATTACAATCAGTGACTAAAGTACACGGGAACCAGTAAACAAAGGAATTGGCGAAGTGCAGAGAGATCATCGTGTATGAAGCTGCACAAGAAAATGCTTTATCACATTCATCGCAAACAATAGAATGCGATTATTTATTTCAGGATGATCATTCTTAGTCATCTTGAGACAAACAATCATGGGAACACAATTGAAGACAATAGACTTTGAAAAGAAAAATTAGTAATGACCGTAGTTACCGTGGTGGCGAAGTTAGCCACAGTCTGCGAACTAATAAAAACTCCTAATTATACTTTGCTTTGTATTGCGATAAGAATTAAGGAATAAACATACTATGAGGAAAATAAAGTTTTTCCTTAACATACATTATTCGTATTTGCAAAAGAGATAAATTTAAGATGTTGATAAGACACGTAAAGACATAATGAAGGACTTTGTAACTTTATCGGTCTAGTCTAAATTTCGATGACACTCGATGAAGGCAACGAGCTAAAGGAAATCTATGCAATTAATATAATCGAAGCGGATATTGTGGGCCACCTATCGTAATCATATCAATCATCGACCTATCCCATGGCCGACGGGTAGTAGCTATCAAAACAGAAACATTATACATACTCAGTCGTACTGATACATTGATTACATTGTAGTGGAAAATATAAGAAACAGTAGCAACTTATCATCTCCATAAATACAGTGACACAGTCAATATAAATTGTGTCGAAGGTGAATATGATTTGTCCGTTCAATTTAAATGGTATTAGAAATATATTTAAATGTGCTCGTAATTAATTTTTGCCACTCACCTTTCGAATTCTTAATTGCCTAAAGAAAAACAAACGTTTATTTATATTTTATACTAGTTTCCTAGTCCTTATTCACAATTTACATTTTTCACATTACTTCTAAAATGCTTATAAATAAGTCGATGCATTTCGTTAAATAGCTTTCTGTCTTAATAACATTTTACACAGACAACCTCTGCGTCGTATGGACAAAAATGGAATCGTAAAATTGGAACGTCTGCTAATTGAACGGATACGAACATCACATTAACAATTATATTTACGAATATGTTCAGGTATAAAACAGATAAAAAAAAAAAAATTTTTTTTTTTTTTTATAAAACAGATATTATATATTTTCATATATGTTAAATTTGTTATGAATGAAACAAGAGAACGTAACAACCCGTATAACAGCTTACCAAAGGCAGCGTTGTTTCATCGACAGTCAATTGCCTCAAATTGAGTTAAAAACCAAGTACAAATTACTTTAAGTGTGTGAATCGAACATAATGAAAAATGTGCTTGTAGCTACACACGAGGCCAAAGTGAAATGAAAGAAATAAGCAAAGAGAGAATTTTAAGCCAACAGCACATGCATTTCCTTTGTATCAGGAAAATTTAGGTATCCATGTTTTGTTCAAACACCAGTAAGGGAATTTTTTGATGCAAATAGAAACTGCATTCTGCAAATTATAGGAACATGTTAAATATATCAAAATGTAATTTTCTTGGGTGTAATACCACTTGCAAATGCATTCATACACAGACGTAATAAAGAAATCAAACGAAGCTAGCGGGGAGAGATTCGAAATATATGTATGTAGATGAGTTTTTTTTTCCAATTCCATGCGTTTTGTAATGAGCTATTCGCAATAAAGTGAAGTGTTTGCTATTCATACGAAGTGCAGCTGCAAGGAGAGAGCATAAATGAGCGCTAGGAGGGTATAGTGGCCGCGGCAAGAAATGAGGGCGTGTCGATTTAATTTCCGTCGGACACTGCGGCCCCTGGACGACTTGATAGAACACTGTAACATAATATCGCAGTACGAATGCTCGGTGAAAATGAGAGCATATTTTCGAGAAAACTAGAGCTCGAACAACTTTGATGGTGACTCATTTAAATAATCCCCATATTCAACCAAATAGGTATATACTTAATTCTGTTTTTTATTGAACAAAATAATAATAATCGACCCATTTGTCATTCCACTGTTGGAATATGGGTCCCCTCTCATATTAAGAAGGTTAAGGCCATGGTCTGCCACGCTGGCCAAGTGCAGGTTGGCAGACTACACAAACCTCAGAAAATACTTTTTTTTTATAAATTCTAAGGTGGGCGGGTTTCTTCACGATGTTTTCCTTCACCGTTAGCAAGTGATATTTAAACTTAAAACGCACTTTTATAAGGAGGTGAGCTCCATGAATTAGAACACAGCACCCCCAGAGAGGCTGAATTCTTAACCACTAGGCTATCACTGCCTTTATTGAATACTTACTCATTTTTGTTTCCATATTTAATATGACTAATCAAAATGTTGGACTATTAAAATGGTTTTTTTTGACTATACTTAATTTCAAGGTTTTTCAACAAATCATAAATAAGAGAACTTAACCGTGAAGAAAACCTATACTTCACGTTTGCAACAAATAGAGACATGTTGTATCACTTGTGGTTTTTTAAACAATGAATGATCTAATAAATGAATATCGAGAGAGTAATTGATGTTGTTATAGTTTGATAATTAATTTTATTATTGCGGTACCAAACGAAAACGTTTTTCATTATTATCAAAGAGCTGCGTCAGCGCTAATTGCTAAAATCACGCGTAAGTAATGAGCCGTGCATGCCATTGCGTGTTTCCTGTCGACTGGCCTTTTTCAAGTGTATTATATTTCATTAAGCAACAAGTTATACCTACTCGAAGTTGCAAAGTCCATGGCAACATTTACCACATAAACATGATTGTAACTGGTGAGTTGAGAGTAATTATATTCGGCGCCAGTCCCTGCGGCTCCCCTATCAATATGCATCTATTATTTGCCACGGAAATAGGAAATGACTTTTTTTCCAAACAATTGAGAAAAATATTACGGAACGATTTATTTGTACCCCACTGCTATGCACTTAATATACCTACTCGTAATTTTGGGAAACTGAGTTTTCCATATAAGATTGCTTTCGTATCAATAAGAATGAAATGGGACATTTTCGACTAAAGTTCAGCATTGTATATAGATAAAAATAAGTCGGAGTAGTCGCATCAGAAGATCTCTTTAAGGCCATTTAAACAGCGTTGTCATAAGGCTCTGCTGTTATAAAGATACGTTCTATGAAGCACATAGAGAAGGAAAAATTATATCGCAGATATAAGATCTATTGTAATGCATTTCGCTAAAAGGTCTACGATTAGTCGGCAACAATAATTATCGCGGAGATAATAAGGCAGATTACACACTTTCCGCCACTTAACTAGATTGTCGAGCTATTAATGCATTCGATAACACCAAGCTTGCCTTCGTAATGATTAATCGCACATCTATATGCGAGCCGATTTGCCGATACCGATCGTTATCAGCCCCCATACCGAATGGCAACGGATGCCTGCACGATCCACCTGTTATGAATAAGAATTTCTGTTACATTCAATGTGATATTTATAATGTAAGAATAATTCTCCGCAAGATCAAATTAGAGCATCGAAGCAGAATATATCCCGACCACAATTAATTACGAGTTACTTCATTTATAACTAACTGCCCACTACATGATATAGACTTTTCACTTTTTTCACCCAACAGGTGATAAATTTTTTTCACCTTTATTTATTATTCACCTTATCATCACTCTTCACGTTATCATTCACCTTATTTTCCAGTTTAAAACAAAGTTGTATTAAAACCCGTCTCTTCATATTATCGTCCATATACTAAAATTCGAACAGACTATTTAGTTTCATCGTTTCATTTCATCATAACAAAATGTAGAGGTAATCATTTTGTATATTTTGATATAACACTATGTTGTGGCGGATATTACATTAGCACAAAAAGTTACATTTCAAGGGCTCGAAACATTAACACGACAACACAACAAATCTTCAGATAAAAACTACGGTGAACCAGGAACTAATCGTGATGAGATTCCATCTGGACGAGCGTACATACATACATTTCTTGTTATTGCCGGTCGTAATAAACGATGGTCAGTAAAAAGCTGTCATTGTAGTTAACGCAATACAGTAATATCGTAGTAATGGAATGAGATGGAGCGTTCGAGTGAGGCGTGTCAATTTAATATCCGCCGGTGGCCCGCCATGATGAATGGCAGTTTTATTAACCCCATAACCGGACGTGCGTCGGGTTTACGATTTAACGTGAGGTTGCTGCTTAATTTACTAAGAAAGCTGATGCGAGATCGAATTTCTTGCGCTTATGTTAACAAAATTAAGGTTTTTTTTGTTTAGGAGTGCCGCTTCGTTCTAGTCGAAATCGAATCAATATATATACTTTCATTGATATATATTTTTTATTATTACATGTTAATATTTTCTTTTCAACCTACTCTCAGAAGAAACCCCTATCCAAAACCATACAAACAAAATGGTTAACAATGGTCAAAGGATAAAAATTAAATGATAAATGCACGATAAATTACATGATAAATGCAGACTTGTCTATACTTTTTCGTCACTTAAAAAGTTGATAATTTTATTAAGAAATTATATATGTGACGATGTTAAGCGGGGTGTTTAATGGTGTCGCAGTTGATGGCCGATTCGTATCTCTGTTAAACAATAGGGGTCTCATCAATTTCAAAGTGACACGGTTGCCTTGCGTGGGGTTATTGTGAAAAACTGCGAATGGACCAGGTAGAGCGCCGTTAGCGCCTGCTAAGTGTCCATTGTGCGATGCACCGGCGCCTACTGTCACGTTTATCAGATTGACAAACGAATTGTAGCCATCTGCCGACCGGACAACTTTAACTTCTATTCTCGTTTTCCCGTATCAGTAGTGTTATGAATTTACCAATTGCAGTTTTTTTTTTTTTATATTTTATATTATTTCGCGGTCGTAATAGGCACACATTGACGCACTGGGCAAATTCAAACGCAACGTTCCAAAATGATTCGCACGTCGATTTACAATGTGATCTATCGGCATTTAAAACTCAAAAAATAATTTATACGCGTTGAGCAACAATAGTGTAGTTACTGGAGCATTTGTGAAAGTCCTACCTACAGACACCTACGGTAATCACCCATATATAAAACGTAGTCGATATCGAAGAAGACTTGATGGCGTACTATATGTACCATATTTGAACCTACGTGGGCAACTCCACCTACAATCCAACCCACTGTCGTATTTTTCGTTCAATGGACTTAGCCTACGTGTCACGCAACTAGACGTGGAATAGTCTAGCCTTCATATCCATAGTGAGAAAAATTCGCTTTTAATGACTTACCTTATACGTCGAACGTCTGTCAATGGCTTTCCCGGGGGGCTGATTTCTAGCGCAACGACCTCTGTATGCGCTCGTAAACCAACAGTCGCAGGAACAGATTTCAAGTATCCAGAACTTATCGCCGGTTGGAAAAAAAGAGAATTAAGACACAAGTACGCGCGATTTCAAATTTCAATACGTCAAAGTGTGAAACGGGGACATGCGCTCGCGTGGCGGAGCGTTGCTAGTCGCGACTGAGCGTGAGCGGCGAGGCACGCGCCGGTGGGGGCTTCATTCACAAAACGAGTGGCGGGGAGAGGCGCGCGGGGCCGTCGGTTCATTCATACGACCACCGAGAAATGGTGACCTGTCGGTGAGGTTCCAACCCGGCCACATCATCTGCCGCCGTCACCGCAACGGCAATCCGAAAAGCTAGTGGACATCATGAAAGAATTCGGACTGGCGACTTTAAAATTTGTACTATTACTCTTTCACATTTTATACATTTTTTATATAGTTCATTTCAGCTGACAGAGCTCTACCTGCTCGTTGGTAGACGGGTTGAAGACTGTCTTTTAGCCGAGTGGTTGCAAACACGACTGTTGACCGAGAGGACTATTGGTTGTTTTAAATTATAATTTTCTAGCAGAAAGTACTGACTCGAAGTTTCGATCAGTGAATGGTGTACGGCAATAGACTACCATCATCTACTAATCGATGGTGGGCCGTAAAAATATCATAAAGCAATATTAGCCATGTTTGAATATTAAATAGCAAGCGATATATTTACTTGTGTGAAACAAATTTATTAACGCGTTTTTATTATCACCATCAAAACCATCATCGCCCCGTTATATCGTGCTATTGTTGGATAAAGGTCTGCTTTCAGAATAAAAAAGGTAATAGTTTTACGCACTGGCCAAGTACGAGTTGGCAGTCTAAAAATTCTAAGCATTTTATTTTAGCATACACGTTTATTTTCAAGGTATAGCGGTTGCTCAATCTACCCTGCGAACCAGAATGTCACATGTTACAACAAGCCACCGACTTTGAGCCATTCGATAGCTGACCACATCCGCCTCCAAAAGATCAGAGTTACATGTGCTTCAGTATGTAGCATTGTGTGAAATGGCACCCCAAATTCCCAACGTTGCATCTGTTTTGTGAAAATGCAACTCACGATTTGGAGAATCTCATTGCGCTACAATCGATTCCGCGACGTTGTTCTTTTGCAACCGGTTGCGCGACCCGCGTGACACGAATGTACAAATGCACAATCGGCGAAAGTCAGGTGAAATTCGATAGTCGCATTGTAATCCCATGGTGCGAATTTACATGGCCTTAAGGTTTGACATTTCCGGTTTTCCTTAAAAATATATAAGCAAGGATTATAGTGGCAATAACAAGTTTATTGGCACAGTATTTGCTAATGCTGACATACGAGTATCTAGTGCATACGACAGAATAGTGCTGCGTCATGTGTTGACTAATGTAGCAACTGCTGTCATTTCGTCTGAACTGGCATGCCAACAGATGTCGATGATGCACGTTGAAAATTAGAAAATTTTGTCCTTTCGCTTTTGATTTTGGATTCTTTTCTTATACTCTTGGCGCTATCGATAAATAATCTATTGGCAACAGCGATCAACGAGCCCAACTGCGTCTAACAAATCATGTCAGAGCGCTGACAAACCCACTGTCCCGTTGTATTGTTACCAGTCACGCAATGGTTTGGAACAAGAAAATTGCAGTCATCGGTGGCTGGTGAAAGGTAGGCAGTAGACACAGAACGGTTTATGTAACACTTTGACAAACAGGCATACGACGTTGCCTCACGACGCTCCTTTGTTTCGAGTGCGCAAATTTGGGAAGCGATGATTTCAATTTCGGTATCCCGTATTAATATTCATTAGGTTTTACTATCGCTCGTCGCTTTATGCCCAATATTCGTAGAGAAACAATCTCTCGGATAATCTGTCGAGAGCCATATCACATGGAATTGGGACTGAAAATTAAGTAGATTCTTTGGCATTAAAAATTGTCTATACGTATGTGTCTTAATCTCTGGTTGTAAAAAACAGCGAAATCAACCAAAGCCGATGAACGTCTCAAAGCTGCAAAAATAAAACGTCTAAAGATCTTATGTTCGTTGCAGAAGGCCAAGAGACACTACATCCGAATGCCATAATATAGCGCAAATGTATCAATATATTGGTTATTCTTTTGCAGAGAAGGCTGCAAAGAAAAGAAGTAGTCTGTCGGTTTTGTTAGTCGTCTTGAAAACCTCTGATAAGATTCAGCGTTACTCTATATATCTGTTTAACATGCCCTTCAAAGCGCTGTCTCATGAAAATGTGCTACTAGTATTACTAATCCTAACCCATCAAAGAGCAGATCGACATCATAAAATCTTATCACAAGATTTTTAACAGATCAAGACAACGAGCAGTACTGTATCAAACAAAATATTATCAGTATGAGTACTAAAATTACAAGTTACTCGATTTCCAAAACTACCGTTAAATAAACGGCAGCAACCAGATATCATAAAGTGTTTCAGACTACATTATCATGCAATCCGGCACAGCACGTCGGTAAGTGGAATCATAACTTAGGCATGGGCCCACGCGTTTAAACAAGTGTGGCGATTTTCGGTCAGTTCGCGGCAGTTTTTGTAAAACGATCGACCCATCTTACCCAACTCGGGTACTGATAAGTGGCAATAAAACGGTGTGTTAAGTAATAAAAGCATTTATCAATTTGCAGGGCACCGGCTCGGGAGCCTGCGCGGGCGCACAATTAAACGCGCGTGGGCGACGATTGCACTTTCTTGAACTTTAAGAAACCAATGTATTTATCAACACGAACAAAATATATGGCCACAACAATATGACTCGTTTCATTTGGTTCACGTATTTCTTAAGTGACCAACGCCCAACTCGTTCTGATTTTTTTTTAAAAGAAAAGTCTGCAGCGCAAATTCAATTTAAAGTTCAATTTTAAGTGTCATTCTTGACAGGTAATTTCACTTCATATTTTCTTTTAAACAAATTTGCTGAAACTAAAGTTCAAGTTAATATATTTCGTATCTAAACCCATAAGTACGTGATGTAGTTATAACCCATGTATAATATTATAAATTTCAATGTACCTGTCTGTTACGTTTTGTACCAAAATCATGATTTTATATTATTTAATAGAAGTAGACGCCGGACATGCACATTACCCATTGATTTTTAGTTCTCAATATCTACAGATCACATTAACCAATCTCAAATGGAAATTATGTTTCATTTTGAGGTGGTGAGAGGTTCATTACTGTTCCTGAAAATTGAGTTTTAATTCTTCATGTCTATGTCTGCCTGGAATAACACTACGCAAACGTTGTTGGTTATCGATAGAAACAGTAATAGTGTTACCGAAGACTAAAACTGTCACAACGGTATAAACGTTTCACCAGATACGTTTACCTCCCACAATAGTATAGGTATTGCCATACACCGGGCACAGATACAAACTTCAAATCACTACTAGAAATTTCTACTAAAATATCTCCGTTAGAAAAATTCAATAGTACCTGACCTGGGTTTAAACCCAGGAGCTCTCGATAAACAGTCGCGCGTTGCATCCACTTGACCAACGAGGCAGTCAATGGGTACAGGCGGTATTAAAGTTTAATAAAGAAAGGAAAGGGAAGGAGGAAGTAAATAGTGAGCAAGTATGTGATTAGAGGCATGAAATGCGGTGCAGCGTTGTTTTAAACGTATTGTGTAAGCGGCCGATTGCCACCGCACTGCGGCGGTCCGCAAATCCAAGTTACGTTCGGACTGAAGAATCGGAGAACGAGGGATAAACCGATAACCCGACAAACGCTCAGTGCACAAGAACTTAGCGGTCACAGTACAGAACGCATCATTTCGTGGACCATAGTACCGACAACGACTGTATGTGCTTTTCCTATTGTGGAAGTATATTTTGCTTTAGCAATTGGAAATTTGTGGTTTTAGGATATTTATGTACTATTGTCTATACTATTAAATAGAACAAATTTCATACATCTCAGAATCCTCCTTGAATTTCTCACAATACACGCACTCTTATCTCAGAAGCTACGTATCGCAAACTACTACGTTTTAAATACGGTTTTCACCAAGACATCCAACAACGTTCCTTTGTTTCGTTCCTAAATAACGTTCAGATATACAAATTAATTGAAAAACGTACTTTTCTTGTGTGCACTACGTATAATGTTCCAAAAGTATATGTAAAACTATACGATGGGACTATTTCACTTAAACAGTTCAAAAAATTAAATAATATTAACGTAAAGGTTCTTAAATCATAAATGAATCTAAAAATCGAAATAATCTTTAAAAAAACTAACATCTATCCCCGATTTGCTAGGCAGAGGAGTGCAGGACTCTTCCACGTTTCCCTAGTTACGTTTACGTCCTATGGAAGAGATGGTGAGCCTGTTGCCATACTCCGGGCACAGGTCCAGACTCCGAGCCACTACTAGAAAATCTAAATTATAAAAATCCAACAGTGTTTCCACAAACTAGGAATTGTACCGAGGACATCTCAGTCAGCAGTCGTTCTTGCAACCACTCGACCTACGAGGCAGTCAATTTGTAAACACACAAAAGGAGAAATCCTAATTTAAGTATTTGCGCCCAGTTGTGGCTTTATTATATAAAAAAAATTATTACTCCTTAAAATATATGACGGAATTTAAAATTACTCCATTGCTATTTGTTCAAAAAGCACAAACATTTGTTCTGTATCTGATATAAAAGATATACTTCTTGATATAAGTAAGTCTACGTATTTATATATATGAATACTTAATTATAATTGTAGTTTATCATCCGGCTAGTTATCACAGCACTGACGCTGCCTACTTCAGCATCAGACGGCCGCGTATAGAGATGTCCCAAGATATGTAAACCTTACAAATACCATTAACAGTTGTAGTAGGTGACCAAGTAATATAGTGATTAATGTGCAGTTACATTCAAGAGGTGCCAACTTATCTAGCGAGGGATGGGGAGGCGGCACGCTTCCTGTTGTCAATTAATGCAATAAACGGACTGACACCGCGGCCCTTACAGTTATAGTCGTTATGGACCACGGCCTTACCGGGGTGAGGAAACGTTACTGACGTGAGCAAAAACAAGAACACGTTCCTTCGATTTTACTGAACAGATGGCTACTGGGAACTTTGCAGATGGAATGCCAATTCAAAGCTGCAGCAGCTCAGTAGAAGTATTCGCAACGAACATGTTACAATTATATTCGAACAACAGTTACAGTTGAGATAATTTATTATACACAGAAACAGTGCTTTTTTATTCATTTATGTACAAACGATACGAAATAATGTTTTTTAACACAACATCAGCACAAGAGTGCTTAATGCTTGTTCCACATCCAAATCTCTTCCAGCAGACGCGCAAAAAAGACTTATATAATAATTGAAGCAGAATTTTTAACTGCTTTTTTAAAACTAATATGTTCAATAATCTAATCACTACATTATATTTAAAATGCTAGAACGTGTGTACATATGTACTTAAACGCTGAAAAAAGATTGGGATGAAATTTAGTACATAGATGACTTTCCCACTCACAACATAACAATTGTATTTATTTGTTTATTACTCCATATACTTGAATAATACTAAAAAAAAACTTGTATGCCTTAGTAATCAAGAAGAAATTAGTACTCTCTAGATAAGACGTCTCTAGATACTAATCTCATAAACTAGGCCAAAGGTCTCTTTGTGCAGCGTTCGAGAATCTTCTCTCTCGAACTTAGCCTCAGCTACATCGGTACACCAATACATGCCACTACACGACAGTGCTTTTGTGTGTTCCAGTCAGATGACCGCTTACCCACTAAGTTTTCAGGTGTTTGGGTTATACATATCACAAATCATTCACCTAGATAGTTCAATGTGCTTAGAAAAATGGAAAACAATTACTTTCCTCAGTTGGGTTTCAATTAAACATCCTCTGCCCATCGTAACAAATGTGAACTTTAAACGGAACCCAAAATAAATGTTGAAAACTTTCTATAATTTACTTTAAGATAAAGTTATTGTCCTAATTCCTTTGTAACGAGTTTTCTTAAAGCACTTTGTAGTAATGGACTTATAAGATAGTATTTTGTTTCGCTCTACGTAATAAATCCTCTGGTGAAAAAGACATAATTGTTTATTAGGTTTCAAATATGACGAAAAGATGAATCAAAGGGGCCTAAGCGGTTTAATTAGTGAGCGTTAAGCTTAGTTTTTAATCATCGATGTATCAAAACGAAATGAAAAACATCTATCGTGCCTAATAATCGTGTTATCAGACTTAATTATCAGGATAAAAATCTTGGTTTGCAGTTAATATAGTTAGTTGGTAGTTTTTTAATTTTGATTTCAAAGCATTCAAATATTCGTAGGCTGAAATAAAAGGATGCTGACGTGAAACGTCACTGTAAACAAGAAAAAAAACTGGGGCACAATCCGCTAACTCTAATATGTGTTTAAATAACACAGATGAACGCTAATTTTCCAGAGGACCTTCCCTATGTCTAGCTGTTATTATTATGCTTTCAATGTTCAAGTTTATCACAGCTTTTCATCACTAAAAAGATTGAAACTGTAGACTACTGGCTAGAACCGGTTAAGTTGTACTCACACTTACCTGCATGACATATCGCTACGTAGTCCTTCGGTGTCACATTGTCTGTTATTCTCCATGTCACATTGAATACTTTCCCTACGAGTGTCCAAGACAATGTCCCTTTCGAAGTACTCGGTACACTATACAAGTCTTCTTTCTCATTTACTTCACTATTCAGACTTTCTTTATTAATTGTGGCACTATCAGCAGTATCATCGGACGTGTTGGCACTGGGTTCTATGGCATCAGATGTATCGTCACTGTCTTTCGTCACTGTCTCGACTTTGTCACTGTTCTCGTCACAATCGTTGCCGTCATTTTCCTCAATTTTTTCACGGCTGGTACACGCATCGCCATGGTCCACGGACATGACTCTTTACGGGACCGTTTTCATTTTCGCATTAACTATTTCGCGAATAAAATTGAAAACAAGTTCTACCATTTGTTTTGAGTATATCCGTATTACCGACTGCATATGATCGTACGAGTGTGTGATTTGAAGACTGAAATAGAAATGCTACCGGCAGTAAGGTAAATGGATGTGTGGGGGGTTGCTACTTTTGAAAGACTGACAAAGTCGAGGGCTGAAGTAGGGGGAGGGTGTCGGCGACGTCGCGACGCCAGCCCGGCCGGCGCCCGTCGACCTACTGACGCCTAATACGGACTATTCACTTATGCACAAGTGCACAAATTTAAGAGGTTTTACTTATGGAAATAAATTGTTATATCCGAAGACATAACTGTTACAAACTATCAAGATTATAATCCGTTTTTAAAGTATTTCGTCTTGTAAATCACGTCAGAATAGTTTCCAAAATATACTTAAAACTTACGTGATGCGAATCTTCTCCCAACATGAAACGACCGAAGCAATCGTAAATACAGTATACGAAATTTAATATTATTTGACAAATGCAAGAAAACATGGCGTATTTGAAATGGTTACCGATTGGCAAAAAAATTAACTTTGTAGCACATTTTTTTTTATAAAATACCATTGTACTTGCAATATATTTAGTTATCTGTTTAAATTTTGCACCCAGCTATGGAAAGAACATGAATATATTCATTTGTGGATTCCATTGTCTTCTAACACCATCAAAACATATAATCTTCAATATGATCATATTACATGTAAGAAGACACAGGTATTGTGAACTCATATATAATTTGATTATTGTAAATGACGAATTTCATTTGAATATATTACATAAAAATATCACAAATTGAAAGGAAGAACATACACTTACTCATGCTAACTATTAATGTTATTGAAGCATTAGAGCTACAAAAAAATACATAAAAACTGCATGTAGATTATGATACGATATAATTGACTTGTACTGCTGATTTATGAATTTTATTACAGATTTATGACAGACAGAAGGTTCTCATCTCAGCATGGGAGTATTATAGGAGTTAGGTTTTCGATCTGCTGAACTAATACTGGGCTCCATTGATATCTTATAAACTGTGAAAAAAAGATTTAGATGGAATATTAATTTGTCTAGTTTTTAAGTAATTCTATATGTGACTATGTTATATATAATTAGACAGAACGAAATATCTGCCAGTTTTTTATATTTGTCAACTAAATGAACCTATTCGATTTCAGCTGATAGTAAGTTTTATGGATATTCATTCTACAACGGTCTTCTTCAAGTCATCAATGTATGTAGCTTTTAAAGTTACTTTGAAAGAAAAATTTTTTCAGAAGTTCATTTAAGTTTTTTTTAGTTACTCACAATTTAATTATCCAATCAATCTACAATCTGAACAAATAGCATGCCATATGGATAACTTCAACTACAAAGTACTAAGTTCAAGGGGAATGTAATAGAAGCCATGTAAATGTTAAAACACTATTTATAGTATGCTATTGAATGTATTAAACATATATAAAATGTTGAAGACCTTGTATGAATACAAGTTCTATGTATAAATACTTAACTGATTTTATAATGGTTTTCATTATAGTATATAAAATAATAGAAAAACAACCATTACATAAATGATATTATGACCTAAAATACAAAATAAATTTTAGAAATATAATAACTCAATACCCAGTGATGTAATATATGATGATTAAAATAACAAGAAAAAAACCTTGGTCAATCTCAACACAAATACTGGTTTAAAAAAATGTATGAGTATACAAAAAATTCTTGCCAAAACTATATTTCCAAACAAAAAACCAATCGGCATATTGTTTTAATGTTTTTACATTGGCTAAATTGTAGTATAACAAAAAAAAAATTATACTAAAAAAACAATAACACTTCCTATAATAATGAATGCAAAATACCCTTTATACGTAACGAAAAATGACTAAATCATATAGAGATTTTTATTTTTCCACCATTATTTCCACGTATTTAATAGAATCGGAAGAACTGCAGTTAAGACATGTCATAATCAATATTTTTCTGCCAAAAATAGGAAATTATTTTCACCTCAAAATATTTATAAATAAAACCATATGCAAGTCGTAATACTTTGTGAGTTCTTTTAAAAAAGCGTTACGTACACTCTTTCGCACATTACTCGATGTTTTATCACGAAAAGCACTATTTTATGTCATTTTCTTGTATTTTATTCAAATAATCTTCTGCTTCTCTACGTCCCACTGCAGTACTTGTCGTTCTTGATGTCATTGAGCGAACAGGACGAGCTAAATGCAACCAATAGTAGAAGGGTCTACTAGTAATAGCGCACCGTGATTGGTTGTATCTTGTTCAGAAGATCGACATTTTACTGCATAAAAAAAATTATGAACTTGACATTAGATGCAAACCTGACATTGACATATTAACGTACCGAAACCATAAACAACACCCTGATTTAAAACATGGTAGGTATTGTATTCCGTAGTTCAAATTGCCAATTCAATGTATTTTGCTTATTACTCATACGTGTATATTAGAACATTATAAATAAATAAATAAAGCAGTAACTTGTCCCCTAAATTTTTGGATATACGTAATCTGTGAGTGTAGACAACCAAATAAAAACGTTCGGCTAAAAGTCGCTTTCAAATGTCACATTTTAGATACAGGTCAAACCAAATTACGAAACTCATATTACATTTGCTTGTTGGTTCTATCTGATAAGCCAAATTCTCCTAAATTTTATGGCAAAGCACCATTGAGGATTTATAATGACTTCTATACCGTCCGATTCCGAATCCAATGTTAGCGGTTTCATACGCTATAGCGACAAAAATTTTAAACACTTGTACACATCAATGATAGAGGTAAGTAAAATCGGCATAATGAAGGATCTCGTTAACAATATGGTAATTTTAAAATAAAAACTTGCATTTTAAATGTTTCATTCACTTCGAGATTTCAATATAATGTACTTTTCACTTTTGACACAACATTTATTATATTATTTTTTAGAATATGGAAATTATCAACCAAGATCTGCTGCAAATAGAGAAGAATGTTAAAAATATTGCACAGCAGGCTGGTCCCCTTGAGAATCAATTAAATGCACTATTGCAGACATTACCTAAACAAAATATAGGTGTGCCCATGGAGTTGGAGTGAAATCATGCTAAAATTACCTGCTCTAGTACACTATGGTTGATGGCAAAATTGGGACTATTGGACAGCAAATTACCAGCACTGGCTTGGTAATGAAGAGATTAATATATGATCTTACTGCTGGTGTCGTAAACAATGATTAAATATCCATGCCATTATTGATCTGTCATGTATTAAAGCTACTAGATATTATCAAATATATATTCATTGTTGGCATTATATTAAGTTAAATTGAATTCTTGTTGATCAAATTTACTGGATTTTGTATAACTGTTGCTTTCATTGTGTTAATCTATGTATTATGAAGTGTGCACTGTGTTATTGTTAATGTAAATAACAATAAATACTCTCTAATATTTATGTTTATAAATAATAAATTGTTTTTTTTTTGTATTTGGGTTTACAGACATTAATTAAAAATTTAACAGTCTAATTATTAATTAATTGATGTAACATTAGTACAGAAATTAAAAATTGGATTTTAAAATGATTGTTTATATCTGGACTGTAATTAAACCACATAACATACATTTATAGATACTGCTAATGGGAACATGGCTTAATGTACCTGACCGATCAAGGGTAAAAACACATAATTGAATAATGGTATGGTTTTTTTGAGAATGGAAATTGTACAAATTTAAGGCAGGTTTGTTACAAAGGGGTTAAAAAGGAAATAAATCAGGATTTACATGGATGTGGATGATTTTAAATGAAATGAATATTTTATTAATTTTCAATGTATTATTTTATGGCTTTATTTTTGAGTTTATAGCTGTTTTGTCCTTAGCAGTTACACAGATATTTTACAACTTTATTTATGATTATATACATATGTACCAGCTGAACTCACATGCATTTTTTGGTATGGCCTGGAATAATAATAATAATCGACCCATTAGTCATTCCACTGTTGGAATATGGGTCTCCTCGCATATTGAGAAGGTTAAGGCCATAGTCTGCCACGCTGGCCAAGTGCGGGTTGGCAGACTTCACATACCTCAGAAAATATCTTTTTTTTTTTACAAATTCTAAGGTGTGCAGGTTTCCTCACGATGTTTTCCGTCACCGTTAGCAGGTGATATTTAAACTTAAAACGCACTTTTATAAAGAGGTGCGCGCCATGGATTTGAACCCAGGACCTCCGGAGTGAGAGGCTGAATTCTTAACCACTAGGCTATCACTGCTTATCTATAGAAAATTGTAATATACATAATACATATATAGGTATGGGACTTGCATTTCTAATACTTACTTGTTATCCATTTCATAAGATTTTATTTCGTTCCACTTGAGGTCCAGTGCTTTTGTTGCTTGATCAAGTTGATTCTGTACATAGTACGCCAACTTCTTTACACATTCCACTCGTTTCGCTGTCAGAGGGTCGACTTCAGCCCACTCAGGCAAGTCTTTGTTTCTGTTGACAAAAAATATTTTTTAGTTAAAGTAGCAATTAGAATGTTCGAAATTAAAAGAAGTGTACTAGAAAAATGATTGTACTTCTCCTAAATATTATATGCATTTCTAATTATTTCTGTTATCTTTTTCACTGTAGGCTCACAATAAATCATACAGATATGTGAAATTTTCAATTAAAGTTGGTTTCAGCCAGTGTTGCATCCACTGTCTGTTGGAAGAAGCTCTTGCGGATCCTAACCAGCATTTAAACAGTATTCAATTAAAGTATTTACTACATATAAAAAAACATATGAGAATTTACTCAGAATGAGATCTGGCTTCCGCTACAACCGCACACGCTCGAACAAGCTCCAACTTCAGTTGATTGATGGATGTTCGTAGGCCATCTATCATACTATCTTTCATCAGCTTCTCTGTGTCCAGAGTTATTGGAGTACTATTTGCGCTTATACTCTCCAAGTCGCGTAGCAGCTGAAATAGAAATGTTTAAGGGTAATTTGATAAAAGTAAATACAATAATTTATTAAGAATTTATGATTTATTTTAAATATATAAACATCGCGAGGAAACCTGCACACCTTAGAATTTATAAAAAAAAAAAATATTTTCTGAGGTGTGTGAAGTTTGCCAACACGCACTTGGCCAGCGTGGCAGACTACGGCCTTAACCCTCTCAATATGAGAGGAGACCCATATTCCAACATTGGAATGACAAATGAGTCGATTATTATTATCTTATTTATTTTAAATATAGTTGAATAAAATAACGTTTCTAATATGTGTAATATGTGTGTGGGTACCGTTGTGACGAGAGGTCGATTGTTATACGCTCCGTGATAAAGTTATCGAAAAAAATCGAAATGGAAGTTATAACTGTAGAAAGTGCACTGCAAAATCTTACTCTAACTGTGCTCAATCTGCAAAATAAAGTTTCATCATTGGAGAAGATTATACTTGGTCAAAATAATTTAATCAAGAAATTGATGAGTACTGGCAAAAATATTCGTAAGTCGGGCATTGACATAGATATTGACACAGAAGAGGGTAGAGGTGCATCAAGTTCGTGTCATGAGCCACTATGCAGTTCCCATAATCGGGCAAATTCGGCGGCACTCGTCAGCGATCGGGCGAGTAATAGTCGTGAGCAATTGTATGCTGATTCAGAGTTCGCTGTTGTAGCCGAACCGACCCGAGTGATGACATCTAGCGGGAATGCGAATACCGCTTCGACGACACAGAGCGCGCATATGATTGCAAACGAAAAATTATCCGCGGTAATCGATGGTAGACTAACGGGTGAATGGGTTAATGTTAACCCTAGACGCACGCGCAAAATGGCGTCCAGCACTAAGACCTTGAATACGCGGGAGGATTGTAGAGTAGAGACGTCTATAATTACTCCTGTAAAAGATGATCTCCGGACCAAGGTGAAGTCTACCAAAATGAAACCGATTTGTAAAGGAAATAATACTGCAATTCTTCGAATAAAAGCGGTGGAACGCAAGAAGTTTCTTCACTTATGGCGACTTCATGTAGATACAACGGAAGAAAACTTAACAGAATATTTACGCGAAATACTTACTGACGATAGTTACGTAAAGGTGGAGAAGATACATCTTAAGACCAATAGAGGCTACTCGTCATTTAGAATTTGCGTTTCGGAACATAATTACGAAAAGCTGTGTGATCCAAACATTTGGCCTAAAGATGCTGAATTCAGCGAATGGTTGTTTTTTCGGACATCGGGAACTACACAACCGGGAACAAAATTGTAGGATAATCAATATTTTTTATCAGAACGTAAGAGGTCTCCGAACGAAGACGTCTAATTTCCTATCATTTCTTGAGTCTTCGTGTTCTGACTTGTACGCAATCACCGAGACTGGATGTAACGAGTCAATCCGGGACACTGAGATCGTCACACCGAGTTACTCCGTGCTTCGCTGCGACCGGGCGGACGGGCGCAAACAAGGTGGTGTGATGCTGGTGTCTGCGCCGCGCTTTGTGTTGCGCCTGCTACCGGTTCCAGACGGTATCAATATAAGCAGGTACAATTTCGAGCTAATATGTGCCTCTGTTTATTTGCATAATAGGTTTCTATTCATTTGTTGTGTAGTGTACATCCCACCAAAAACTGAAGAACACGAATACATAACAATGTTCAATGTATTAGAAAAAATTTGTATTAAGTATAAGAATAATGTCTTAATAATAGGCGATTTTAATTTGTTTTCAACAACCGATTGTCTACGCAATTATTATGAATATTTCATGGCCTTTTGTGAACTCGTTCAGTGTAATGCAGTCGCAAACTGTAGCGGCCGGCAGTTGGATCTGGTGTTAAGCGCCCGCGGTGGCGTGGTGGTGGCAGCGGCGGACGAGGCGTTACTACCGGTGGACGCATACCACCCGCCGCTCGCTGTCACCGTCACCGTCCCCGTCGCTGTTAGCGACGCAACAGGTACGGATTACAATCGCCACCAGATTGGTACGTCACCGTATAAACAGTGGAACTTCTACAAAGCAGATTTTAATCAGGTTTATTCGTCAATACTAGATATAAAATGGGACGAAATATACGATATAAGAGAACCTAATGAGGTATTAAATATTTTTTATAACAAGATTAATGAAGTTATCAATGAATGGGTTCCCCTTAAGACTCGAAATATTAATAAAGATATACGTACGTATCCAGTGTGGTATACGTCTGCGATCATTAATGATATTCGTCATAAATATCGCTTACATAAAAAATATAAAGCGAGCAAATCGTCGAGCGATTATAAAGCGTTTGCACAATGCAGAGCAAGAGTGAAGGCGGTGACTGCGCTGGCTCATGATCGCTATCGAGACCGGGTGCAGGCTCACCTCGTTTCGGATCCAAGAGCGTTTTGGAAATTTATAAAATCTAAAAATGGCAATACCAGGCAGCCTACGCTAATGCAGAACGGGCGCACTCTCTCGAATCAGGAATGCGCAGAAAATTTCGCAAACTATTTTCATTCCGTCTATAGTCCAGACCCAGCTCGGTTGGACGTATCGGCGTGCATTGCGGCAGCTGGTGAAGTGGGGAGTGCTGCACGCGTACACTTGGATGCCCTTGCTTTGACGGACGTGCGTCGTGCGCTGGCGAGCCTGCCGCCGAAGCACTCAGTAGGACCTGACGGCATACCGCCATTCTTGTTCAAGGACTGTCGTTTTGCATTGGAGGAGCCTCTTCTACATATATTTAACATCTGTCTCGGTACTACGACCTTTCCGGACCGGTGGAAACTCACCCGAGTCGTGCCGGTGCCAAAGGGGCGGGGAGGGCCGGAACCAGGCGATTATAGACCGGTGGCGCTTCTATGCACGCCAGCTAAGGTGTTCGAGTCGGCTATCCATCACTCGCTTTATGCGCAGGTGAAGACTCAGTTATCCGACGCTCAGCATGGTTTTCGACCGGGACGGGGAACTATGGGTAACCTTCTACAGCTGATGACACAAGCGGTGCCAGCAGTGGATGCCGGTGGTCAAGTCGATGTCGCCTACTTCGACTTTCAGAAAGCGTTCGACACAGTCGATAACGACGTCCTGCTCACAAAGTTAGCCAGAGTGGGCTGCACGGCTGAAACGTTGACATTCTTCGCCAGCTACTTGCGGGACAGGCGCCAGTACGTCGACTGTGGCGGATGCTACTCGGGCCAATACCCTATACGATCAGGCGTCAGCCAAGGTAGTAATTTAGGGCCCCTCCAGTTTGTTATAATGATAAATGACCTACCGGAGGTGGTCCAGGAGTCTACATGCCTTTTATTTGCTGACGACCTGAAATTGGTGCGCGAGGTGGGTGACATTTCAGACCACGTTAGGCTACAAAAGGACATAAACAGTGTGGTCGAGTGGAGCCACAAGAACAAGCTATGTTTCAATGTGGCCAAATGTTCAATACTGTCGTTCAGCCGTGCTCGTTACCCGCGCCACCACCAGTACCGCATCCAAGATGAACCTCTGCGGCGCGTGACGGAGATTAAGGATTTGGGCGTCCGATTTACCGCTGATCTTCGCTTCCGAGATCATATAGCCGGGTTGTGCAAAAAATCGTACTGGGACCTTGGCTTCATGTTACGGCAGGCAAACGCCTTTACAAATGTCAAGGCGCTGCGTGCCTTATATGGGGCCTTGGTGAGGAGTCGCTTGGAGTACAATTCGGTTGTATGGGCTCCGAGCGAGATCAAGTATAAAATAATGCTGGAACGCGTCCAGAACAAGTTTGCGCGGTATATATATCGCAAGCTTTACGGCATCTATCCTGGTTATCCGCTTCTGTATCCCACTCTGTTCGTTCTAGGCATGGTGGGATATAGCAAGTTGGAGACCAGGAGAGAAGTGGCGCTTGCCACATATCTATTAAAAGTAATGCGGGGAAAAGTAGACAGTCCAGCCATCTTACGGCAATTGCATTTTAATGTGCCCAATAAGAGTGTGGAACGGCGGCGACGGCCGCCCCTGCTGGCGCTGCCTCGCGCGCGCACCAGCTTGCTGCGCGACGCGCCGTTCACACGGGCGCTGCGCGTACTTAACGCGGTGGCGGATAGTGTCGACCTATTCACGTGCACACTGAACGAGTTTACAAAGGTGGCACATATTGTAGTGTGTAATAGGTAGATAATAATTATAATATATTGTAATGAAGGAACTAGGTTAGCGAATTAGGTTTGGCCTGTAATGTTAGTCTTAAGTTATGTTACTAAATAAATAAATAAATAAATTTGCCCCAAGACGCTCTCTGCCTACCCCGTTAGAGACGTAGCGTAACGATATATTTATTATTATAAAGTCTCTGCCTGTGAAAGACGTCATTATAATTATTATTATGAAGTCACGTCACGGTAAAGTCTTATATCCTGCCAAATATCCTTACAGGCTTCACGGGCTTTCCCTTCCATCACTTTCTTATATACGCACGCCGGTTTCGCATATATCTGACTCTCCATCAGCCAGCATCTGACCTATTTAGTCTACAATATAATACGAAAAGTCTAATAAAAATCTAATGTCACAGAAAATCGCTTTGATTTGGCCGTGTCCTCAGTGAGGCGAAAGTCACCGAGCAGGACCAAAATGTCCATAATAAGCTTAGCTGAAGGCCGCCACAGAAGCATGTAGTCGTAAAATGACCGGTACAATCGGTACATGACTCGAGCGCACAGGTTATCAATGTAAGCCGCTACTGTTCGCAGAAAGAGTATAAATCAGTCGCGAATTCTAGCTCCGGCAGATATTATCTTGATTTGTGAAAATGGTGCTGAGGGATATATTTGTAGGTTATGTCTTGCGACAGGGCATAGCTTATCATTTTTTAAACAGACGTGTCACATTTTTATATTTATATGTAGGTAGTTTTGTTCATTTAAGATTTCCTAGGCAAATCCCAATTAATTTAAATAATTTCCGGTAATATTTTTAATATATTTGAAGTATCAAACGGTCAACCAAGCGAATTCATGTCGATAAATCTAGAACAGAATTCCTATAGTAACTAATTAGTAAGGTTACCATTATTGCAAGGAAGTTGTGTCTGTTCTGTCTGCTTGTCACCATTAAGAGCAAGGTACAATGGCATAATCGAATACTGAATAGAACATTTAATCGTCCTTCAGTAATTCACTATAAAAAAATATATTTCTCATGAGAAAAGTAAGACTACTGAGCCAATCTCATAGACGGCAACAATGTAGCGACTGCGAGCTATCGCCTATGAAAGAATGACAAGAATTCACTATTATATCTAAGCTGGCCTTTACAACGCTTTCAAATATGCAATCCAATCTGATATCTACCGAACAACAGCCTGCCAACAGTAGCCAGCGACCACATTAACACGATCCCTCCTCTCCCCTACAACTAGCGGAGACAAACGAAAACGGTGAAAAGGTATCTGCACGCGGGTATCTCGCACGACTGGCTCTTAACAGATTTCGTGTCACCTTTGATCAAGCTGTTAGTGCGACGCCAACATCACAGATTCGATAGCCGATCCGGTGCTAACGGAATGCATACAGTATTTAAGATACGATGAAACTTGTCCAGTTACCCGGCAGATAGCCATAACGCGAGCCACTCGGCGGCCAATAATTAGCAACGTTGATTTATGAGGCGATGTAATGAAGATGTGAATCTTATTACGGTAATGCTCATTTATTACCAACTACAAGTCAATTTATATGAAATTGATCCACTGTGAAGGATCTCTTCAGCTGGTGCCCATCAGCTGCGTGTTACCTGGACGATTGCAGTGTGGAATTGAAAATGTGTGCGTTTGCTGACTTTTCTAAAGCGTTTTTAAATGTGAACAAAAAAGAATAGGGCATGTAAGTTTTAATTCATAGTTGGTTATAAAACAGTGAAAGTTTAGACCCACTAACAGTTTAATAATTCATTTTATCATTAGTAGAATTATTTTATCACATATCAAGTTTTCAGTGGTACGTATGGGTACGTATTAGTGGTAAGGACAGCATCAGGTCGTGATATAATGAAGATGTTAGCAACACAAGATTTAGGACAAATATCAACAAGTCTTTATCCGTCACTACTTATTGTCACCTTACGCTGGTGATCCCAAAATATGCCACTGCATAAAGTATCAAGATTTCATATTTACCGTTAATGACAATGACCAACATTTTATATCCACTCATATCTCCAAAATATTTATATATCGGCATTCGAGTTAATACTTTAAGATAATTGAAAAATAATTATTTATCCATTACGTAGAAACCTTAATGTCAATTAATAATAACATCAGCGTGTTTCCCGGCACATTACAGATTGCAGATAAAATATGACGATAGTAAAAATTAACTAGAGGTCTCCGCAATAAACCGCAAGAAGCCATTCAATAAGATTATTTCAGCTAAACATAGATCAGTTCACTAATGGAAGTTCTCAATAAAACGTTATCATACTGGCTGATGTACAGTTAGGCCTCCATACTTAGGAACATGTAGGTGGATGACATATCCAGTAGGACTGTTATTTGACTAGTTAATCAAGTGTAACCTTTCTGATTTTCGGCCGAACAGACAGTTAAATGATAGATTTGATTGATGAAGTTCATATTGTCTTTCAATTTGTACCTATCCAAAGTTCACATTGTATTTCAATTTGTATCCAAAACTAACTTGCGGCTGCCAATAGCAGAAAGCTCTTAAGGTTTTCTTGTAAAGATATCATTTTATAACCACTTAGACTTTAGAGTGTTCCGTGTACTAGTACTTGTTTTAGAGTTAAATATGAATATAATTTACGTTCCTGCACACTGTATTTATGTGGAAGAATTGATAGGAAACCAAAGCCAATAGTACCCGTCCTGAGATTTAAGCCCAGGACGTCCAGATCGGCAGTCGCTTTGCAACCACTCGACCAAGGAGGCAGTCGAACTCAAGTAGTATTCTTATTAATGACTGTGACTAACTGGATTAAGACACTAAGAATTTACCTGCAGCACTACTCGAGTTGGTTGCAGATGTCATAGGCAGTAGTTTCTACTAACGACTGCTGCCTTCTCATTTACTGCCGCCTCGTTTCCTGCTGCCTTCACATAAAGAAACGTATGGGCATGCTAACTTATACTGTTATTACAAGTATAGTTTACAAGCATTGTGTCGAATATTCGATAGAAAAAAAATTTGTTGTTCATATAAGCCACAGGTACCTCGCTATCATTCAGGACGAAGGTGGAATACCTGATGTTATGAGTACCGCCAAAACCTTCAAAGCGGTATGACATCTTGCCATAACAGCCGAAACGGGTACTCAGGGTTTCAATATTTTTAAAAAGTAAATTGTTTAAGTCCTTTTCCCAGGCCTTAAAAAGCGCATTAAATATAAAATATTAACGCATTACTAGTTTCTGTATATCAGTTATGTCCAATACAAAATGAACAGCACGGTCGATTGCTGAGTCAACATTAACAAATATCAAAACGCTTAGTTTTAATGAGATGTGCATCTGGATGCAGGGACGATGCGATGCATGCAACGATATAGGTTCCAATTCATTCCATTCCATTCCGATGATCAGAGCCCATCGCCGACCTGAGGACCTGTCTCACTACTGGCGAGTCATGCGCTTGGAATAAACGATTTGGAGACGAATTGTAAAGAAATAAATCTATCTATTATTAGCAAACAGCCCATAAAATGAAGTCCTCTACGGCTCTCTGTCTATTTATTCGTCTGTCTATTTGTCTCTCTATTTATTTGTCTATAAGAGGTGCAAGGGTGTGCTAAATAGCAAATGTAGCTATTCCTAAACACACCTCTCGAGATTTGTCGTGCGTTGCTTACGTCGTTTTGGTAAATGGTCTTTTTTTTGGTTATCAAATTCCTTTTCCCAATCAACCTTCTAAAGCTTTTTGTTTGTCAGTTTTTCATCAATCAATCAATCGTTTATTTCATGTGAAATATTTTTTAGAAACGCACGTTTCACTTGCTTTGTCAATTTTCCAGTTTGTTCCTTCTACAGTCGTGCCCGTTTCGAAAGTTCGGACGCGATCGTACGAGTCGGTGATACTGTCTTAAATATTTTTCTTCTGCGTCGTAGATATTATGAAAGAACGACGTTATAGTTAATTGGACGGATTCGATTTCATCTATTTGTACGGATAGGTACGCCAGTTCGGACATAAAACGTGTGCATCGAGCTTAAAGTGAATACGATCGAAGACAAGATACACAAAACAGAAATCTTATTAACATGGACGGATATAATTTTATTATGATCACGAGTAGAACGAATGCAAAATCCATATAGAAATACATTTACAACTACAAATATAAGATATCGAATTTTATAATTGAATATCTTTACTGTACATTTTATTTTAACAGACCAATTTAAAAATAAACCATACATAAACTTATTTAACGAAAGTCATTCAATTGTTGTATTTTGATGTCCACGGATGAGACCTGTTTATTGCCAACCTCAGTCCCTTGGCCGCATAAAGCTATCATAAAAGACGTACACGTTATCCGAAGAGCCTGTAGCACAAAGGCTGTTAAAGAGAATTACTCGGCAATACTGATATTATAATAAGGTTTATGATATAGCGAAATTAATTGTGTGCGCATAATGAAGCAGACTTGCTGAATCATTGCAATTTGTTGCATATTGCATGGAGTTGTACTTGTACGCGCTATTCATTCTTACTGTCGTTTCATTTCCTCCATGCAGTTATGCAAATGAGTGCATATAGAATCTATTGATACAGTTTTAAACAACATGGACGCCGATTAACTTGTTCTAATCGTGTATACTTCAATAATTTGTACTTGCAATGAAATATATAATGACTAGAGATCACAGACAGAGTGCAGATATCAATAAAACTATTGAAATTATTTTGATTAAATGTTATTAAAGGGCTGGCAGAATTACACGATTATTTTGCATGGGCACTTTAATTGCTAATAGTACATAGCTAAATGGACTAATTTGTTAGCAAGTTACTATCTATCTTACAACAAGTGCAGGATGGTATATAGTTAATAGATTTGCATTCTTGAGTGCAAATGTAACGTTAAATGAATACTTAAACACAGCGGTAATAAAAGAAGCACTAAAGGAGATTATGCACGTTACAAAAAAATGCAGCCGCAAACAGCGCCTTGAGTGACACCATACGACTTCTAATGCAAAGTGATCATGCATCAGTATATGCATTCAATATTAACACAAACTTTACACGTGCCGAGTAATTTGTTGCGTTGGACACGAAGACGAATACAACATTGTCCGTGCGAGCGGCACCGCGATCTATCGTGCACGTATCGAAGGCTTCCGTTAAATTTATGTAGTCGTACCGTGAGACAATAGCATGGGGTATAATAGTTCTATCACCTGGCGTGACTGAACTAGATTCTACGGAATTCGCCCGCCGTTTCTACAAAGTTGACCCGCTAGACAACGTCAATCTTCGCCGCGATAATTGTTCGGACTGTTGCAACAAAGCGAGCAGTAACATTTTTTCATTACTCAGCTGCCGCTGTTGTACATCGGAGTGTGTCATTTTTATTACCTTGTCCCCTGCGACTAAGGAAAAAGGTTTAATTGAAATGCAATTACCGCTGTATCAACGCACGTAATTGTGTTTGTTCGTGGTCAACCCGCGATAGATTTACTGCCGATGTAAAGATAAATATCTTTAATGCTTCAAGCACGCGAGATATTTGCATTAAATTGAAATGGTCATCGCTGCACTAATTATGCACATCCGCGCAATAGAGTACCGTCGGTGGTTCCTTTCGTTAAGCAATTTTCTCTATATTACCGTAACGATCTTTTGTTTTTGCCAAATTAGCTAACAATAAAATAAAAACAAATTCGTACAATTGTAGGTATCCGAAAAAAACTTCTCTTTGTAAACGAGTGAGTTCCGTGCTCAATGTCCCAAGACAGCTTTTTGTTGTCACATTATTGTTTCATTAAATGCGGATGGATCATCAAATCAATTTTGAGCAATAAATTACAAAAGCAAATGAAGATGTTTTGTTCATATGGTTAATTAAATTAATGCCACCGGTTTTAATGTATGAACGGCTTCGCCTGATGAATGGCAATTTAGGCATTTGTTGTATATTACGAGCCATTGTTCGGCTTCTTATAAGAAATTATTTGCTAACAATGGACTTTAAAAAGTTATTGAAATGCACGCTCGTGATATAAGCATAAGAGAACAGCAACTTCCTCGCACGAGTATGGTCAACGTTTCAATAGAGGGCGCTGAGAGTACGATGGGTTAGGATACATCACAAGGATGTCGGTACTCACCGTCGATTCGATAGATGGCGCTACGCGTCCGCAACACATCCTGTAACGAAAAATTCTCTTATAAGAATTGTTAATGATCACAGTTTTTCTTTAGCTGATTAATAAAACAATAGGAATAATATCATTTCTTTGCTTATTAGAAATTTCATTGGCATTTGGTATCGTTTTTTGGGGAATCAAAGCTGCAAGCAACTTGAGGACCAGATGTTGGAGGTTGATTGTTTTACGTAATATATTACTTATCAACAAGTTAATCTTAAGGTGGCAGTGTGTTTGTCTATCACAGGTGAATGGAATACACCAAACACACTGAAACTTGCTGTGACAGACATAAGCATTTCACAGACATGGAATGAAAGAATTTTCTTACGATATTAGCTTAACACGAATTTAATGTCATTCATGTATAAAAATGAGTAAAATTTCGTCTCTTATTTGAATTCGTAAATTACGTTCTGGTCGATTCCACTTCAACACAAAAAATCGATACTGAGCGAGCGTTATCGATATATAGGCATCATAAGAAAGAAGCAGCTGTCGCCCCACGAAACTATCGGGGGTAGATCCAACCCCTTTCGGAAAAAAATAATCGATGGGCGTTGCTTGCCAGAGTGGGGTCTGGGGGTCACACACGGTTTCAGGGCACTATTTAAAATAATGGGGTGCCAGTGTAAAGTGAGTGGCTTTTTTCTTCTGTGTTTTTTCCATAAAACTGACTATTAAGTAAATTGGTATCCATTTTGGTGTAATTTTTTTAGAACTTTTCAATAACGTAATTAACGGTTCGGAAAAAACTTGTCGTCGGATAATTGATGGCTTGATGAACAAAAAAAAAAAACTTGTTTTGTGATAATAATTTCGTTGGGGTGGCGATAATTTAATAATCTGCTTCCAATTAAACTAAATTAATAGCGGGGAGTGTAGATAATGGCTCCCAATGTACATACGAAGGTATAGACGAATGCGTGTTTAGAAATCTTTCGGTTTTAAATTGGTCTGTCTATATGTTCTTAAAATCATTTATTTATATGGCATAGGCATCTGTGTGTAACATTATCCGACCCGGGATTTTAAGCGCAGCTCACACGTTTATATTCACGTTATTCAAATCTACACCAATATAACTTTTACTGTAACTTTAACTGCCTCGTTGGTCGAGTGGTTGCAAGCGCGACTGCTGATCGAGAGGTCCTGGGCTCGAATCCCGGGTCGGGTGCT
>DWME01000466.1:0-33338 GCA_018244795.1 Parelbella ahira ahira | reverse complement strand
ATGAAGAACCCATGAGGCGCGTAAAGTTCTATCAATTTTATACCCAGTTCAAATGCACGCCAGAGATTCGAACTATAAATACATAAATGGTAATGCTAAACTGTCGCTGCCTTGGACTCTATCACTGCTCTATCAGTGGTGTGTCAGAGATCAATGTCTCGTTCTACTGTTATTACTATTATTATTTCTGTGCTAAGAACCTCTTCTGATGGGGTACTGATTAAGTATATATACTTAATATTTTAAGAGAAGCAATCATTCAAAATTATTAATGGAAACGTCGCCGTTGAACACCGCCGTGGGAACGGGTCTTTTTACGCGGCACTACGAGGACGACACGACAGTACGACGTGACGACCTGACATTACGATAACGCGCTCATGTTGATGTTAATGCGAATCTTATATTATCGATATACATAGTGTGCATGAGATTATGGGCATGATTGTCAGTCACTTGTGTTATCTATTAGAGATGCAGCATTGAACATTTGTTCACTATTATAAAACCCGATTTAGCATAACTTGCTAGCAACGATTACCTATTGGTTTACGTTTCTGCTTTGCGTTTCGAGTAGCTGAGTAATTTTTAACGTACGGCATTCATATGACATAATAATGTATTCAAATGAATTTTGCTCATATAATACTGCCTAATCATGTTTGTCGTATCTAGTCAGTATTATTCGAAGACTTTTTCCTTTCTGGTCTCGCTGGGATTTTGAGTTCTACTGGATGTGGTTAAAGAGCGGTAAACCTACTTGAGACTACGAATGTGATACATATTTCTACGATATATGTAGGTAATGTTTTTACGAAAATTAAAATTTACTGCATTAACGTTACAACATCAAATAAAGTATGTAGGTACTGTATATAATATGAAATGCGTTTAAAAAACCGGAGACATCGACGTCGTGCAATATAAAAAGGACAATGTTCCCCTTGAATACGTAAATATTAATATTCCCCAAGTTTCGGACGGTTCGGATGTGAAGCAGATAACTTGTTTGGGACAAGTTTTGATAAGGGCTCTCGTTTCGCTTCTCGGTAACAACGCCTATTCGAGCTGAAATTTTTAAGTGTGCCCATTTTTAAGTATTTCTACGTTGGGAAAACATCCATGAATAGCGAAGTGTCGATTGTTTTAACTTTACTTTGTTTGTGTTTTACACAAGCTCTTTTCTCGATTAAAATTATATTGGTGTGTGTGACAATAAGTCATCAAGAATAGCAGGAATAATGTTGCTAAGTCAGAAACCACTCTAGAATCGGCTGTTAAAGCCTAAAGCACTAGGCTATTATATAGACGCCTACGAAAGACGTAAATAGGAAACCTAAATCCTCAAAGCCTCTACACACAAAGCCGTGTCTGAATGTAGCGAGGCGGCCATCGCAAATATCTCGCCAAACACAGCTCGGACGAAGGCAAATAGCCAAGCAAACAGCTAGAGCATTGCTTGGTTGACATGTTGAGCCTTTGCCGTTGAGACTCAACATGTAATATGCACACGTCGTACTGACTTGACTTACGTACTTATATATTTATTTTTGCGTCGGATTCTTTACAGAATAGGCAGAGGGTAGGGAGTGCTAAATATTTCTATCACCATCATTTAACTCCTCTCGCTGAAGGTTCAAATTAACCCGCGTACAACTTACGATTGCCTGAATAGCGTTTAGAGTCAATGATTGATAACTATAACAATATAACATGTTCATTAGGTGTATGAATACATCTTAGAAAGTTATTAAAAACTATGTAAATTCGATGATGGTAAGAACAATAATGATTAAGCCAAAAATAAAAGATGTGCTGCGACCCACTTTCCTACAATCACAATTTATTTTTCCTAAACAAGCATACTCTATTATAGGACGCACCTGCGCTTTTCATCTGATGACATCGTGGCCAAACGTTAGTTTATCATATAATAAAATAAAAAGAAAAAACTTTATTATTAAAATCACATTCGCTAAACAATCCTTCACGTGAGCGATCAGAATACTCAATAAATTGTCAACTTCGACTACAACTTCGCTTCTCGTAGCAGCCGCCGCGGGCAACGATCCTGACGCTACGGAAACTAAACTTGTAACAAGAATCGAGTCGGCGGCGATAATTAGCGAAGTTAGTACAGCTCGACGCGTATCCGGTGCGGGCGTGACCGAGCGTTCATGACACTCGTTATACAGTGTGTCACTTTGTAACTGAACAATAACACAAAGTGTCACTTTGTAACTAAACAATTTTGCAATTTGTCACTTTGTAACTAAATGTCATGTCATCAACGTTTATAATGTGCGACAATGTGGAAGTAAATGAACCTCCGTATCATATGATGCTTGGTTTTAACGGAACATCGCGCTTGTAATCCCAGGAGGGTTGGACAGAGGAGAGTAATACACTCCCACGTTTCATCAGATGCTTGTTTTATTTAGTCTTTCCTCATTGGTCGAATGCTCGAATGGTCGAATGATCGAGGGATTCTGGATTCGATTCTCGGGTCGGACACTATTGGATTCTTTAAATTTGGAATGGGTGTTGAGCTTCTTGCGACACCGATTAAAAATGCAGACTCCAACAGGCTACTAGGAATTTCAAGTTAGAAAAAACAGTTAAATATTATATGTACTCGTATTTATAAAACGGTTAATTATCGACACGATTCTGTGGCTTTTTATCTTGTACAATGTTACCACAGGTATAAAACCTCCATTTAGATACATAATGAGGCCGCACGAGCTAATAAAACGACCCTCTCGCCGCCCCGTCCTAGTTGCGAACTTGCCAGCCACGTCCAGAGCCCGTTCAAGGTTTATTCCCATTAAAATAATTGATTAACACCGTATGCAGAGTGACCACGTGTATGCATTCGGTAAGTGTTGCAAGTACATCTCCTGAGCATTCCACAAATAATGTTTGTTGAAAATTTGTTATTGACTAATTAAAGTGATATAATGGTATAAGATTAATAATATGGTCTTTTGGAACATCTTCATACGCTCATCCAATCTCAAACTGACAGACACAAACTGTTATACTTTGTCATTTATAGTTCAGCGTTGTTTGTAAATTTCTAACTCAGTCAGGACAGACAACTATATTACAATAATTTTATAATGGAAGTAAGTGAATTAGTATTTAACGTAAATTTCAAATATCCGTAGAAAGTAAGATTTCAACTTTTTTTTACGTTTATTTATCTGAAGAATTGCAACAAATTTTCGTTGTTTCGAGAAGTTGTACTCTTCACTAATTATTGTAAGGCCTCCTGCGCCCAGAATAAAACGTTATCACCCACCTAAAAGAAAAATAGTTGGAACAATTTAAAAAATGTTTTGAGAACATACCAGAATCGAATTCTGGCAAAGTTGCAATGTGATGTGGGCGAATAAGTGAAAGGATCAACTTGGTTATTGACATAGGTAAACAGATCCATGTGTACAGACATTGGGACTATTCCTAATACGTCATCGAAACAGTCTCTCAACGAAGTCATGAACGTTTCTGATCCATTTCAAAAAGCCAATTGGTCACTAAAATATTCCAATACATATATTTCCACGAACAACAGCTGAAGCGTTTCTTCGAAAAGACTACGTTTTATTTATTGAATTTGCTCAATATTTTCTCCACAAAAATCAATTTCTGGTTACTTACGGTAAGCAATTACATCGTAAAGGGAATAAATACACTTCGCCAATTACCCGATCGGTCCCCGGGAGAGGCGGGCAGAGGCGATTACACTGGCTCACGCCGTCGCAAATTAGACTTGCGTTTTCCGTCGCATTATTTAGTGAAATGTCGACTTGTGAAGACTAGATTCAATGATGAATAAAACTTATAAATTAAGTACTCGTATTAGAAGTCTGATGTTATACTTTTTATATATATTTAATGATTTTTCTTCCGAACTGACTCTTACGCTCTTTGAGAATAATAGTCATTACACACTATCATATAGGTATATTATTACTTTTAAAAACTTTTCATCCCTTTTTACGAAAATTGCGCGATCGGAGGAGTATAAGATTTGGCACATTATATTATACAAACATAGATTATACAAACATAGTGTTAATTTAATTTTAATATTTAATAGTGTAACAAAAATTTGTATACTTTCAAATGTAAAATTACATTATTTATTCTCTGTGACGTCGCTACAACTAGTCGTATTAATAAAATATGATTTAAATAAAACACACAGCGTTTCTATTTGTATTAGTTGTATTATATTGGCATTATATTATTATTATAAAATAACGTATAACGACACTCATTCTGATAGAAGAAATGTCTCAGCAAGACGTTAGTGTAATCATTAGTTAACTAATATTAAGTCGTATATATATATATATAAACTATACGAATATCTTAAGATCTTCGACTAGACCACTTTTTCGATCATTTACGTACATATGTACATATTTATGTGTATGTATGTATGTACGAATACATATACCCACTGCACCAAATTCACGGTAGAATTGAATGTCATCAGTGGTATTTCCTCAGATGACCTGTAGACATATTGTATCACTTCGACAATTGAATCCATTATAACAAATGGAAAATGAATTGAGCACGATAAATTATTTCAGGTGGAGATGCGACCTACTTTCAGCGATTCGAGTCGAGATTTTTCATCTCGTATTGTTATGCAATACTCTGGTACGCTACTGTAAATAATGTCGCGATAAGACCGTCAATTCTATTGACCCTACCTGTTCGTTTTGTTGATATTTTCTCTGTATGGCAAGGTGTATCAGTATTATTATAAAAAAAAACGAACCATCACGCATATAATCTCCGAAAGGGTGTGCAGAGGAGTATAGTACACTCCCACGTTTCACTAGTTACGTTTAAGTTAAATGGAATAGGTGGTGACTGAGTCTCACATAGTTATTATAATTAGTGTAATTAAGCTGATAACGATTGTGTACTTTAAGCTATGCATAAACAGATAAAGACAAAACAGCCTTTCTCAGTCCACATAGACATAGGCCTGCCCCACTAAAATATATCATTTCACATACACATTAAACGATCGTATATATAACAGTATGTATGTAAAAATATGTTTGGTTCATGTAAATACATGTGTTTCCTTAAAATGTTCAACAATGATTCTGATTGAATTTATACCATTAAACAAATACTATTGGACGAGCATTACATAAATATATTAGATCTTCGCTCTCAGCCATGTACGTGTTGTGCATTAACAGCAGATCGCGGTGTAGCTTTTCGGTGGGAAAGTTAGACTATTAAGAGTCAGGTTGCACCTTGGCTAACTTTAACTATCTCCCCACGTGGCACTGCAAAGCTTTATGAGGATATACATAGTAGTGAGCCTTACTTAGTCTCATAACATTAATGTAGACAAACTGTGAGTTCGTTAAATTCATATATACAGAGTGAATTAATAATGAATACCTATCTTTAATGATAGCAGGTTTATGGTTATGGAAAGTAATATTTTTTAACACATTTATTCTCATTAAGAATTTAACAAAATTATCTCATCATGAGAACGTAACAATTATTATAAAACAAATATTTGTGCTTAGACATGTACACGCAAAAAGCGGTGGTATTTTTGAAATTAATTTTACCAATTTACCCTCATAGCACACTACCCGGCCCAGGCGTAGTTGGAATGCATGAGTAAATACAAAGATGTCGCTCTGTACATAAGATATCTAGAAGTGGCTCATTAGTTTGCGAATGTGAATTTACATTTTATTTACTTAAACTACTTTGTGACTATAATTCATTCATTTCGATTTAGGTGTATAAAATTAATGCAAGTTTTGATATTATTATGTCCATTTCCGGTCCATTAATGTCGCGCTCCGGTTCTGGAGGTTGACTCCTCCCGTCAGCCAGTGTCTGACCTATTTGATCAAAACAAATAACACTTGGTTTCTCTTGGTACCTGCATCATCCCGGTATTTCCTCAAAGAGGTAGGCAGAGGACTAAAGTACGGTCCCACGATTCACCAGTTACGTTATACGTCCTACAATGAAACATGCAATTATTAAAGAGAGGTATTTCTAAGGTAAGTTATTGTTATCGACGTAGAAATGAAATGTTTAGTATGAGCGAGCAGATCGAAGCCGACCTACTTCGAGCGAGCGGAACCGGACCACTCGAGCTTTTATATTGTTCGTTTTATACCTGTACTACCTGTACAGCGATACCTGTATAAGGATACCTGTATAGCGATATTTGTACGGCGATGAAAAGTTCCGTCTTTTTACATTCGGAAAAGCGATACCTTTATAGCGATGAAAAGTATCGTTTGTTTTTTTCATTCTAAAACCTGCCATATTTTACATGCAAACGTATGAAAATTTATCAGTGGCCAACGGTACGACGGGTGTAATGTTATTCTTCAATTTACCTTTTAGTCGTCGGACATTGACAGTGGTTTAGTTTCAACCAATCGCTACGGGGCTTTGGATTTGAATCTCGATCAATATTACCGACTTGGCACGTTATGTAATATATGTTTATTAAATATAAACATCACGTAAAATAAAATATGGCGAGGAATCCACATGTACTAGTATTCTCGATAATTTCCTGTGAGATGTGTGACATCCGCCAATACGAATTAGGCCAGCGTGGGAGACCATGACCATTACCGTTCCACTCTGCCAGGAGACAGGTGTGTGGCGAAAATTGGGAAGATTTAATTACTGGTGATAATGATAATAATTATAACTTTTCCTATCAGTCATTTATATTCAAAAGATCGTTATTATTATTATTATTGTTACCTACTACGGCTTACGATAATGATTAAAAATAAAAGCGGACTTAGCCCTACAAAGACTTTGACCGCTATGTGCGTCCACCAGCCCGTGCGCTCGCATCGGCTGCGATATGGGTCAAGTATGGCGACTGAGTATTATATTCATTGTAAGCCTTTTGTCTATGACCTCGTTCGTTCATTGTTTTGTGGTAATTGCAGCGCTTTATATTTTCATTATTATGTTTTAAGTCAGCGCTGTAGCCGCTGACTTGACAAACTTTAAGCGAACATCAGGTGCTGAACTGCAGTAACTTTAAAATTACGTGTCAGGATTTGAACTCCAGGCACCCGGAATGTGATACTAATATCTTAACCACTGGAATTAGAGCCATCGCTTACCACCTACCGTACCGCTCTGACATAAACACTGTATCTACAGCCAAGCAGTAGATATTAAAATTTACACCAATGGTAACTCCGCTATTGAACACCAAATGGAAATTTCTAGAAGTATTAAAAATGTTTTCGTATTGAGGCAGTTTCAAGTTATTACATTTGTTAAAATCTCCCCTTGTTGCCTAACGTAATCCTCGGGGCTCAGCTGCGTTAGTACTACAGACCGGCGAAAACATCCCATGCGGCGTACGGAATAATAATATTGTACAGTTCAAGTCAAAGTTAGTCACAAATACAAAGACAGCTACACCTATACTAAGCCCCGTAAGTGGGGATTATGAAAGCAATACCACTGTTAAATTTCAAAATTAAATGCGAAAGTAATATTTCCAGAACAGCATTAATGGGATTTCAACTTAAATCTTTCATATTATTTCAATTTTAAACGTAAAATTAAGTATATATAAATACATATTTTATGATTAGCCACAGGATTGTTGCATTACTTTGCACAGTGCATTCTGAATACTTATTCTAACAGAAAAATTACATCATTATAGACGTTTTCACCGTTTCATCTGTGGACATGAGCCCACTCTCCGAATAAGAAAACTTAAGGCCATACTTGAGGCCCTTTTTGGTTAAGGAAGAGAGGACAGTCGTGGTCTGTATCTATGTTAAGTCTCGTTACGTAGCTGCGACTTTCTTCAGGCGTATTCGGATTTTTGCTAATAATCGACGATAACGATAATAAACGACCACATACACATAATATTATTTGGGAAAATAAACGCACAAGTATGCGCACATGCACATATGTATTGCCACACTCGCACACAGGCACATAATATTAAAGATATTTTAATAAACCTATATGCAATTCACCCACACAACGGTAACACACGATTACATAATAATCCCCATTTCGGTCAATCAGTTATGCATGGAACAATAAGAGATATAAATCCAGCCAGCACTGAAATATGCTCGGACTAAAATAATTTCAGTTTTACCCAATGCGGATTTTGATAGACACAATGGATGTCTGATAAGCTCCCTATTAAACCCGATTATCAATATATATATGTATACACAATGTCACGCCTGTTTTCCTCAGGGGTAGGCAGAAACTACGGATTTCCATTTGTTACGATCTTGGCAATGTTTTTTCGTCTCTTTTATATTCATCTATTTAACTGTGTATGGCTTATACTCGTATATGTATTTCGGCATCAATCTTACCAATCTTTTGCATTGCGCCGGGTCAATGAGACCGCGATAAAATATGTAACATGAACGAGATTAGAGCAGCCGACCTTTGACATTTAAGCGTCGGGGTTCAAACGACCCCTGGTGGAGACGGTATACGGGAGTCGTGCCGGTACATTGTCTTTTCTATGCAAACAGTCCGACTTTTTCTACCAATCGCTGATCATATCATAGCTACCTCTCCTAAATGAGGAAAGTCGCATTTGCAAATGCTTATCTCACTCAGCAAAGTCCTTATTTTGTTGATAATCTATGATTAACCGTATTATGGACAAACATGTAAAGATAAGAAATGTGCGTAGACGTATCTATATGAATTAGTATTCCATGAATCAACCTGTAATGTTTGTTTTTCGATTAATAAAATAAGTCAATGGTAAACTGTACCATGTCTTGTCGAGCTGTGATATGAGTAGTGAAGCAGTATGTTCGAGAGTTTTTATTATATATAGTATCAAGACTTTTTGTTACTATATATTTTGTATCAAAAAGTATAAAAGGGATAATCCTCTGAATTTCAAGACGAATATTTTTTCGCTTTTCGATCTACTCGTAGTAGCAAATTAGCAAGACCATTTAAAAATGACTATTTGTATGCACTTACCTAAAGTTATATAATATAAAACATAAATATGTACAAGTTAATACTAAGTATTGGTATGAATAAAAACGAATATAAACAGGCTATAATAGGCTGGTTGACCACCTACTCCATGGGACGTAAACGTAACTTGTGAAACTTGGGGATTACTACACTCCTCTGCCTACCCCTTCGGGGTAACAGGCGTGAAGCTACGTTTTATTTGACACTAATTATTAGCTTTTGAAGTAAATATGTAACATATCGCGTACCGTTTTGCAGAACATTCCCCTTTTGCTTTATCAACAAAGCGTGCCCTCAAGCCAAAAGCGCCCTTTGTCTGAAATTAATTGGAAAAGGCTTAGTACACCTGGAGGCTGTCTACAAACGATGTACGAGTAGGAGTAATATTTCAGTTATCTATAAGTAATCCAGAATTTAGTAATTATTGATATAACTTGCCTGATTTTTCATTTCTTCAAAGCTCTTTCGATTATCATTGTTCCGTGGTGAGTTGACGTTGCTGCGTGCCATTCAGAAATAGCCTAATCAAACGATACTTTGATTTGTTACTGGAAACATAACACATATCTAAATATATGTAGAGTAGTTAAGTAGTCTAGCAACAGTCGAAATTAGACCACTACTAAGAAACTAGTAACAGTAACATGTAATTAATGAAATATTAATTTTGAACATTATTGAGGTTCCTATATTTTAAAAAAATCTATAATTCTGTAGTCTACACCAATTGTTAACCACAGAATATATGTCTGATACTGATAGGAAGAACGGAAATAAAGAATGCATTGTTTTATTACTTAAATGTATTTTTACACGTCATATAATAATTTCATCCATCTGCACTCCTCTATATATTTTTTTACCTTCGCCAAATATCACAATCCTCTGTGCGCGCAATATTCTTACAAAAGAGAGCAGAAACAGCTTCAAATATTAATATATACATATGTTTATTTCTAGCCGGTCTACTAGATCTGATCCGGGGGGATACTAAATCCGCTGCAGTATTTACCTCTTGTCCCCGGGAGTCGTAAGTAACGCTTAGTTCGGTCAGTTGTCACGTCAAAGCCCGCTGAAGGAGCGTTGGGGACTAGGTAATGTGGTCGTCGAGTATGTCTGCATTATTTACGGGATGTTCTAGCTTAATAGTTTGATGTGCGTTAATTGAAGCAAGTTTACACTTCGACAAGTGAATCTCGGTAGAGAGAAACAATGAAATGTTTTATTAACAATTGCTTTGTTGTACATCGATGTAATGGTGATACTGTTCCTAGCGACTCGTAAATCCGTTCTACTGCCTGTTACGTTTTCTCTATCTCACGTTTCAATGTTGGGTACGGTTCTCCATTTAGAATGGGAAGGTTAAGCCCATAGTCGGCCACGCTGGCCAAAAGCGGATTGGCATAGTCGAAACGTTTTAGAGATCCTTTTTTAAAACTCCAAGGTGTTTGTCTGCCACGCTATTTACTTTCTGCGTTTTCTGTACTGTTTATCTTTTACCTATTAATATTAATCCGCTGTGTCTCATGGTGTTAGAGCAGATTTGCCTTCACGCTCGCTCCATCAGAGGGGTGGTCGTTCGCGTCGAATTGCTCGTAAATAAATTTTTACGAGCCAACTGCGGCGTCACGACACCTTTTATGACAGCATGACACATACACACGAATCAAAACGAAATAACTCTATCCACATCACATTTCAATTCGATTCTTATTTCCTTAGCGTATGGTTCACTTTCAATCGATAGATGAAGGGCGTAAAGGACGGTTTTACGTACCAATTTTTGCGGTAATGTAGAACAATTAAGAATGTATACTTGGTACCAATGAACGGTGTGTACTGAAGCAGTTGATTAAAATGGTTTGTAATGAAATCATCGAGTAAAATATATGCTGTTGTACAGATAACTTTTATACTTTTCAATGCACTCAGGTGTATTTTAATATCAATTTTATTGTAATAATAAAGTTTTATTTGAAATGTAGGGACAACAAATAGGAAACGTAGAGAAATACAAAACGTTAAATGAACGGCGAGTTATGTTACATTTATTCGAGTATATTTTTACGGTTTTTTACTACTTGTGGGAAAATATCAACGAATCGAAAAATGGGGAATTATTGAATTCTTTAATTAAATTTCACCCTTTAAATTACTTTTATTAGCCGACGGCTCCAATATACAAAACGTATGAAATGTACGAATATACGAATGTACTTACATAACGTATCCTGATTGGAGTACGATTTTCGCTTTTTGATACGATAAAATTATTGAATGTATGGTCATTTGAATCAGCACCCAAAATTGCTTATTGTAAATCTGAGCTGCTATGCCGTACGACACTCTATAATGCTATATAAAGAAATATTCATAATGAAATTTAAAAATCTGCAATGTGCATGCATCAAATTTAAAAATCTTGAACATCACGCAATTATTTCCCTGAAGGAATAGGCAGAAGAGTACACGTTTCACCGATTATTTTCAATGTCCCATCATATGAAATAGGCGGTGTAATTAACGCATACAAAATAAATTTCGCGATCAGTCCAGCTATCACATAAATTGGTCGTATTGTACGTACGTACGAAGTAATTTCCACCTCTGTCTCACGGATGCTTATTAAGGAAGTCACGCATCAATATCAAGGAAGCTATTAATAGTAATAAGTTCTTGGAACGATCTGATCCCCAATCCACCTGTTTGCAAATTAGCCTAACAGAGAAATTATCGTCATATTGCGGCAACTAAGCGTCTTAAAATACATAATGGAAATTTCTAAAAACTCAATCATATGTACATATATTACGTTCAGGCAAAATACATATCCACACCCATACTGATCCCACAAATATTTGTCCTCGATGGGAATCTAACCCACAACTCTTGACTCAGCCATCAAGTATGGCTTAAGATATTTATTAATAATTAGTTTAAGATCATACAGTCCCTTACGAGGGATAAACTTTTTATTGATACAAATGAAATATAATTATAATAATATTACCACGTAAAACAAAGACATATGTATATGTTCATATTCACAAATAAAGTCATCGTCATCAGCCCATCAGTCTACTGCTAAAAATATGCGTCCCATAATGAGCGTCATCGCGTTCTGCTCTCGGCTTGTCACATCCGGCTTCTGCCTGCTGCTTCATCATCCCACCGGGCTAGAAGGCGTCCTATACTAAGTGTGCCGAGCCGCGGTCTCCACACCAGATAACACGGTCCAATTGATAAATAACGACCTGCCTCTTTGCTGTTCGTAATTTAAAATATTAAAATAAAACTAGGTGGGTACACCAATAACACGGTCATAAAGCAACCGCGAACTGTGTCGCGACTTTAACAAATTGTCCCTTTCTAGGTGACCCGCTTCGTGAAAGCACCAGCGCCGTACAACGAAAGGGGCGAGAGTGACAATTATGTATATCTGTCACTGTCGCTTAACCTAATCGAAAGTCATTTGTCACTTCGTTGTTCTGCCTAGGCTGAACACACTTTTCTTTTCGACCAATACTGGGCACTAGGCAAATAAAACATTATTTATGTATGTATATTGTAAAGGCTGCCTCGTTAGTCGAAACGTTGCCAGCGCGACTCCAGATCGTGAGGTCCTGGGTTCGATTCCCGTGTCGGGTACTATCGGATTTGTTAAACTTAGATTTTCTATTGGAAATATATGGCAGTGGTTGGGATTCTTGAGCTGTGTCCGGTGTATGGCAACAGGCTCACCACCTATTCCATGGTGAGATGTAGACGTTACTAGTGAAACATGAGTGTACTGCAATCCTCTGTCTACGGGGAAACAACACGTGTATATATATATATATGTGTGCGTGTGTATGTATTTTGAATGTAAATTGGTCGTATAATTTTTAAGCTTCCTCGTTGGTGGAGCGGTTACGTTGGATAATGTTATCTAATATTATGTCGTAATATACTCGCAATTGTTTAAGTTTTGACCTGCTAAATATATTCTGCGATATCTTCTCTCGATACCTGTTACGACACAGGGTTACTAGACTGATCTATTTTTGAACTTAATATTACTGCTCTACTTATGGCTTACGTCATCATTATCTCCAGTAGAGTTATCACGTAACCTCTACGGAAATGCTTGTCGTAGTAGAAGTATATTTTTATATATCCAACTGATATAGTTGGCGGTTGGCATGAATAGTTATATTTTTATGTTCCTGTTTGTTTGATTCTCTTTAAAAAATACGTACAACTCCTGTAAAAGTTGGTTACTTATATTCGTCATACCCATTATTCCCATGTTACTTATGTAAGAATTATTTGGGAATCTTTTTAAAAGTCTCATCGCATTTTCGAGTTTTAAATTACGATTATCGACAATATTTAAAAGTGTGTAACCTTAATTTTACCGACGATAATTAAATTATGCCGACAATATCTGCATTAGTATAGGATCTGGAATGATTGAACTTTTGAAGAACAGCGAGACTCTCATGCATTTTCTATCTGTTCCGTCAATTGTGCAAGAACCGACCCAGCGGTTTGGCCAACTTAACCAACCACTTTACCAAGTGGGTAAAGATCAAGACGCTTAGTCGACCAAGGTTATTGCTTCGATTCTCATCCATCACAAATGTTTGTATGATTAACACGAATATTCGTTTTATGCCTGAGTGTAGAACTATCTTTATAATTGTAAATTAGATATTATGTATATACATACTTATGCATACATACTTAGGCTGATGATGATGTATGTATGTATGTACATAGATTATAAGGTGCTTGATCCACGGTTCTGCCTAATATAGAACCAAATTGTCGTCTACCAGACATACGTTTTTGAACAATTCCAAAAATATTATTATTATTAAGTTAATAATCCCAAAATATTATTATTATTAAGTTAAGAATAGTTAATCGACGCGCCTACTGTTGACCCCCCATAACGTCACGGGTGCTACCAAAATGGCTTTGTAATAATATAACTTGTAGATATCAAAAGGAATTGTTATTTTTGTGCAAATGCGGTATTCCTGTAGAGTATGGTAAATGTGTTTTTGTCAGCGGAAGCGGATGTAGCTTTGTTATTCATGGCGCTGTAAGGAAAACGAAATAGAGTTTGGGTAGAGAGAAAAACTGAGATGGCAGTCTGTTGACCTGACCCAGTCACCAAATGTTCGAGTCAATAAAGATATACTGGAGAATAAATGTATAATAATATTTTGTGTTTTACACACGTACATACATAAGTATTGATTTCAGCAATATAGTTTTAAAACTCAGTTTCCTCTCTCGGGCGTCCTGGGTTCAAGAGGGCTGCACCACATTCTCATAACTTGCGTTTTAAAATTAAATATCATTCGTCGCAACGGTGAAGTAAAACATCGCGGGGAAACCAGCACGGCTTAGAATTTCCCGTAACGTTTTCTGAGGAGTACGGTGAAGGCTGCCTAACCGCACTTGGCCGCGAGGACTATGAGTAACCCTTTTTAAACTGGGAAGAATCGATATCGATATCGAGAACGATAAAACTCTTGATAATGCTTATTAAGAACCTAAGTATTCGGCAATATGGTATTTTATTTCTAATACTATTCGGCAATCGTTTTTTTTTAAAGATGAGTCGTATTTCCTTTAAGTGCATGTACATACATATGTGTACCCGTTTCGTTAGTATTATTACATTTGAAATGTGTATGCGTATTTATAGAACATGTTTTAACCTAAAAAAGCTTTCGTTCGCGCTGGGAAAGGAAGGGAAAAAAGTCAGTAATTCTTGTTTTCACTAGTAAATAAATAATGAATTTCCATTCATTGACGTGAGTGCGAAACGAACTCACGTCAAACGCACGGATTTTTTTATGCAAGTTGATTGCAGCTTTTATATTCGTTATTAAATTGTTTTTTTTTATATTCACGCTTGTATTTTCCAAAGGGGTCGGCATAAGAGTATAGTACGCTCCCAAGATAAAAGTCTAAATTCTAAGTCCCAGTATGGAATAGGCGGTACTCCTATTGCCATATACCGCGTACAAATCCAAACTCCAAGCTACTACTAGAATTTCTAAGTAAGACAGATTGGATAGTTCTCTACCCGGGAAATATAACCCAGAATTTCTCAATCAACAGTGCAACCAAGGTTGTCATTGAAAGATGAAAGTTATTGTTTTGTTTAACTCATTTGTGTAATAGACACTACCAATTTATATTCTTATTGATATAATCAGTTTTGCATCATTTTAATAAATAACTAAAGGAGTAAGGGATAAATTTATTAATTAAATAATATTAAGAAAATGTATAAAAAAAAATAGAATAAACAAAATAAAAAAGACAATAAATAAAAGAAATAAACAAATAGCAAAATGCTTTTAACAAACTAATATGAATAATGAGTGCATTATTAAACAAATAAATCGAATGTAACTTCATTTGACCTACATCCATACACAAACTTTCTCTTCTCAGTCGTATATCTATATCACAACACAACATGTATTAATTCATGAAGTTAATGAACAAGTGTTATTATAGTTTCAATTATTTTATTCACGAACCAACCGCAGAGTCTAAAAGGAGATACGTTTACCTATCCGATCCATAAATAGCGCACGCTGTATGTGTACCGCGAATATACAGCGTGTTTCATTATCAAGTTCGTTGACTTTCTGCGAACTTTTACTCTACGTACGCCAAACTGACTAGTTGTTGTTTTTAGTGAAATTAAAATGTTTTTATGCTATCATCATCATGCATCGTTTAACTATTAAACTAGAATTACTCAAAGTGAGAAGACTTGACGCCATGGTCCGCCACGCTGGCCAAGTGTTGGCTTAAATACCTTGTACTCTGCAGAATGCAACGGAGAACTCTTATAGGCATATAAGTTTCATTCCATGTCCAAGTCCATTATGTTTACGTTGGCTTCAAATTCTTTATTCTTATTATTCAGCATACATGCATAAAGTGTACACATTAATGTAAAAAGAATTATATACAAAATCAGTTGTACAAGGGCACTGCCTATACATATTTTTACAGAATTCGAGCCGGAGACAACCGTCGTGTGCGATTGAAATATAGACTACTTCCTATTTACTGATAAACTGTTTGATTCGATTGTCAAAAGACCGAGGAATGATTGTTTGTTTATCGTGCTCTAGACGGAATACGATAATTACTTCGGACTCACTTAATCGCTTACGTTTTAAATTACAAGGATACATACTCACAAGCTAAGTCTAATGCAGAGCTTGGCACAAAAACAAGGAGAAAAATCGCACGTCGCTCCAAATAACGACGAGATTTAATATATACGATAACATGACATCGTAAACAGATACAAGATGGCCCGAATGTTTCCTTAAACGAATTATATCACATCTCGTTGAAGGGTGCGAACAGATGGCGTTGCGAATTGAAGATAATATACTCAATAGTGGTTGTTGCGTCAACGTTATACTTGTATACAGCAAACACGACCTTAGCGATTAGTCTAATTGAATTTATCATAAACACTCAACGTTTCAGGCGATAAATTATAAAAGGGATTTGTATAAACAATTTACATGTACATAATTATGTATATGTACTTTTGATAACTTAATAGAACCCTCCTCATTCCGTATTACGAGAGGAGACCCGTCTCCTAAATCGAAATGGTAAAATGATTATGATGGAACAGTAAATCGGTACGGAACGGTAATGATTATGATGGTAGTTGTATAGTATGCTTAGATTAGGTAGCTTTCGATATTAGCATTAAGTTTTTAGCTTTTTATCAATTGTGATATTATTTATTTTATAAAATCCAATTAATTTTGTGACGACCTTTGATTTTATATAAAATTAGCATATTTTACTTTTTCGTATACATATTTCATGACTTCTATTGCAGATTAAAATGCTTAATGCTACCTCAGACAAGGCCAGAGGCATTTCTCGTATTTATTTATCGTAATTACAGCTTTATTAGTAAATATTTGTTACTTGACAGATTTTGTAAGAGACAAAAGAGGTTACATAAAAAAAAAACAAAGTCTTTGTAATTTTTTTCGCTAGTGTTTAATTATGCATCTTAAATTATATTACTGCATGGATTAAAATGTTATATGATTTAAAAAAATTATCTTCGTAAATTTTTATTCCGTACACTAAGTAAACAAGTGCCGTATCTATTGCAGACCTTTTATGATTTTTTGTTTTTTTTTATTTTTCTCACTAACGGGCGAGTTAGAAATCTCCGAAACCGGCGTGCATGTATGAAAACAATGATGATTGTGGAAAAATCAGTAAGATAGACATATATGCAACTCGGTGACCTGCCTACCCAGTACGGGATCTGGTGTGGTGATTTAATCATAACAATTCTTTATAAATTTTGATCGTCTACTTACTTTAAAAGTAGGGCGTCGTTACATCTTCCCTTCGTAACGAAGTTACGCGTCGCTTACACCGTTTTGTCTTCCGGCTGTACAGTGACACTTGTGAAATGCTTAGCGACGTATCCATCTACCCTTTACCCTTTTAGATCCATTTAGGGCCTGTCGCTCAATCTGTCACATTTGATCTTAGCCGCTACGCCAAGAATTTAATGTACTCTACATTTAATATATTACAATCCTGACTCTCGGTTGTTCGCTGTCTGCTCGCTGTTCAAATCCGCAGTGTATTAAATCTGTCACATATTATAATATGGTACATTATAAAATATATACCTTATAAAATACCAATATCACATAAAACAAAAACAATTTTGATACACAAATCCGCAGAGTGAGAACTATAAGAGATGTTATCGGTAATAGACTAATTATATGTTGGAAGTGAACGTAACTGGTGAAACGTGGGAGTGTACTACACTCCCATGCCTACCTCTTCGGGCATATATTAGAAGCGTGATGTTACATACATACGTACATATCTTCAAGCCAGGTCCCTTACGGGGTAGGCAGAGAGCACGGAGTGCCAAATACGTATGCGTGATGTAACGTATCGCTAATAGAGTGGACTCCTTCAAGACGAGGTTACTGTAGGATTGTATTTTATTGAGAAAAAAAAAGAAAAAGAAAAAGACAGATTATTTGAATTTTCCTGTTCTCGTTCCTTGATATAAGTTTACTATTGGCGAAACACGCAAAGTCTCACTCCTCGACAGTAGCAGTGTGTGTACCAACTTGGAATAGAACAGCTGGTATCTACTACTAACTTCACTCATGTTAACTTTGTCCAATGTTTCTAAGACTCTTACTCCTGCACCCTTATTATTATCAATGAAAACTAACCAACTTATACTGTTCTTACTTTAAACTGGCTGACACTATCAGTAACTATCATACTCTTCTCTTGCAGTAAGTTGCAAATGACTGTAGTCACTGCGACAATTCCTCGCTTTTTGCTCCTGCACATCCTGTTGCCTATTCGCGTCAAGTCGTCACCTTGACATGACGACGTGTGTTGAGCGCGACGTGCAAAAACTAATTAATTGACGGCTATTTATAAATCACATTGGGTAGTGTAATTTCGCAAATTGACTACAAACAGTTAGTGCTTCAGTTTTTAGCTGCCATAACGGATAGCCTAGATTTTACGAGGCAATAAAAAGATCTAACGCGCCTCGAGAACGCGTGAACGTACAACGGTTTCAGTGCGTCATTTCTGGATTGTGTTATGTCTTTGACCCAATAACATTAATGGTGAACTAGGAAAATATGTTTTTATTTAAGTATTTATCTGCCTACCTGCAACCCTTAGTATCTAAAGTATATGATTTATCTCCCGCGACTGTACGTGACTGTAACGCGAGTCCCATGTTAGAATTGATATTTTTATTGAGTTTACCCTACCCACTGTCGTCGCGATCTCTCAAATATTACGTTTCATATTGTGGTTTTGAATAATTTCGTTATATGGAAACCAATCTCGTACTAACCTACCAGAATCTACCTCGAACTAGTGCACATGTGTCCTGAGACTGTGTCCATGATTCACAATCTCGCTAGGATATTCAGTTACCGTAAGCGGAAAGCCTGATTATTCGTAAGATTATTATAAATGTTGCATTGATTTTGATTCTATTAGACGGTCATGTGATGGATCGTTTGTGGATAAATTCGATTTTCGGACACTGAGATTTAAGTCGACCCGACCCGACGACGATTTAATCGAACCCAGAACAATTCGACCAGTACTTGCGCTGGGAATCACCCAACGTACGAGACAGTATACAAATACATATTTTTAAATTCATCAAGTGCTTTATAGGTTGACAACGGCAGGTTAAAAATACAATTCCTACCAGCCATCGACTTCATTGATTAACATTAATATAGTACGTCTAACTATTTTGCTATATTGCTCTACCAATTTCGCTATTTAATTTTTATCGTACTATTATGTATGCCATTGTTTTAGTTATTCAAAATGTATGTAAAATATTCAAAATATATGCGTTTTGTCTTACATTCTTACTTTATAATAATTGAATGTTTTATCCCAAATGCATCCAATATATTTAATTTTGGATGCATTTGCTTGATGTGTACCTTATGCTGTTAAAATAATCAATAACTGAATGTCGCCTTTAGCTGGAAACCAGGTCACCGACCATAGCCGGGCAAGCGAGGAACACCGCGACGCTACTTTCTCTTGGGAAATACACACGCCGTGTCACCTTTTGCGTTGTATAGTTCCTGGAATGGAGTGGGTGATAATAATGTACACCATTAGTATTTATATATTTATTTTTATTGTTTCTTATTACTACGCTAAGCGGCATCAATATCAACAGTCTAAGTCTGCTACTGGACATGCGTCTTTCCCGAAGAGTATTTAGTTGTTCACGTATAACGCCCACGTTGTCGTATCGAACACGATTAAAACAGCACGAAGAAAAATTATGCATTATATAGATGATCGAAAACGAAAATAATGTCTACTGCCGCTGTGAAATCACGCGCGTTCCGACAGGTCAACGACCTTCATTCATCACTCCTATGTTTGATTATATTAGCTTAAGATTTCACGAATATTAATAAACACGAGGGCGATCGATTGATATATTGAACTGATTTGTATCCGTTGGTCGCCCGACGCGACCATTAAACAAACTGTCGTGCGTTTAAATGAAAAACCGTCGAAATATTCGAAATTTAAATTGTTCTGATTCGAGCTACGTATTACATTAACGTAGATATGTATTTTTGTATATGTTTATTTTGTAAACACTTAAAGAGAATATACGGAATGCCGCAAGAAAAAAAAAGGAAAGAGAAGAACTAAATCTTATTACAGTCTAAGTTGTAGACAGCGTGCAATTAACAACTGCGAGAAAACTATATTAAATATGGAAAACGATACAAGCTGTATTTAAAAAATCCACAATTGCAGCCGTAAACGCAAAATAATAAGACTGCCTCGTTGTTCCGGTGGTCGCAGTGTACACAATATTCATCGTTTATTTTATTCTTATTTAGATTGATTTGAGAAGTTTTTTTTCATAAATATATATGTAGGTATCAGGATTCTCCATTATGACATTACTGCAAAATCGCTTCGGTGGTTTTGATGTGAATACGTAATTGCCAGACAGACAGAGTTGCAATGCCGTTTTATAATATGGATACAGATTTAAGTAGGAGTTCATTTTTATTTCCATAGCTTCTCCTGTCATATGTACATTGCGACGTCATTGGAATTTTGGTTTTTATGCTTATTATACATAAGTGTACATAAGTTCATACTGTCACGCGATGTCTATAAATGAAATGATGTTTATAAATTAAAAAAGAATGATTAATTATTATCGTCATCATTATCACCGCCACTAATATAATTATCACCGTCACTGTCATTATCATCGTCATAAAGATCAACAATTTTGTCATACCACTGTTGGACACCAGCCTCTATTCAGTATGAGGACGGTTAAGGCCATAGTCCACCACGCTGGCAAAGTGCCGACTAAGAAACTTTGGTAATCCAAACCAAACTAGAGATCCAATTATTTTTTTACCATTCATTTTCCGATTGGGCTCATTTTTATGGGGCTTCCGACTGAAATTTCGTTAAAAAAAAAATGAGGAAAACGCTTAACTAAATAGCATTATCATTTAAAAAACAGTCACGGCATACTTTTGGCTGAATTACAATCAGTCCTAACAGGGTCACGAATTTGACTTTTTAATTGAGTTCTTTTGTCCAGTAATTGGTTAAGTAAATAAGACAAGGCACAGTACATGTAAATCATATAATCTACTATCGGTAGTCTTCGTCGATACAAGTATGTCATATATATAATGCTATGTATATTATATTATACTATGTGCAATACAGATCCGATATTTTTCAAAAAGCTATAACTCTTCTGAGAGAAAACCCATATTTAACAATGGAACGAGTATACGAGTACCTCGAATGATACACTATCTTGGTTGTAACCAATTAGTAGTTCTCCTCCTGACGTGGTTACCGTTTTAAGAAATCCACTCTCTTATTTTAGAAGAAAGGAGACTAGAAATAGCTGTTTGCCGTCCCGCGCGCAAGTATTTCGTGTAATTTGATCAGTATATTATCCAATATTCTTGATTAATGTTCCTCGAGCATACGGAGAGCACTTTGTATGACCTATATTGGGGGATCGATCCCCTTTGCAAGTTGTAGGTCGCAAACTTTACTGTGGTGCGCTGTGGAATTCAAGTTTAATAGAAGGGAGCTGAAAGGGAGAAGAGGGGGGAGGGGTATAATAAGTGCAAAATGTGCATCATTACGTTTCCGTTCGAATATCATTCATTTAATTCATTTGTCTATGAGATATATTCATTGTAATCTTCGTGGAGTTCCCTGTACATTTATTTTAAAGTCTCTAATCTATGTATGCGTGTATATATGATATAGTCCCCTATATGTAATAAGTATGTATGTATATTACTAGGTGTAAGACTACGTGTAGCTCAGCAAAACAGTCCTATAATTTGGTAAAATGTATTACACGATCAGGTTCCTAAGTAAACCTCGACGCCATTAATTTATGAGTAATATTTTTTACGCAAAAAAATTACTTATCAAAAGCATCAGATATTTCTCATGTAAGCAAAATACCAGTGTGCAGTGACACTGAATAGATATGATACCATCAAGTCAACAATCCAAATACTTTGTAAATGTAAAGTCAGCACAAGTTCAATTTATTTTCAGAAAGATTTATCTTTTTTGTAAACGAAAATAAACTCAGCCGAAAATGGCATCACTAGAAATGTATCCGTGCCGTCGACTTCACAAACATCTGGCTAAGTGCACTCTATTGTGCGCAGACACGACATATAGAATTACAGAAATCATATACATATATATAAATATAAGGTACATACTAGCCATGCGATACTTGAGAACAACGCGATATCATTGGCTATATGGAATAGTCTAAAACATTCCATTGTTATCCACAATTGTCAAAGATAATGGCAAAACAATTTAAGATAGTATTATTATTCTTTTCATAAACTTAATCTAGAAACATCACTGCTTTTTGCTTAGGAATTGTGTTAAACGTCGGTGTAGCTTAGTAATAAAAATAGTTTTTTATCCTTAAAACGTAATCACAATTAATTTTTTAGCGAACGCTCTCAATACATATAAAATAGAAAAATACTGTTCTCGTTCTTATTATATTATAATCTTACAAGCTTGACGTGAAAATTCTAGAGTACTTCTCTAGAACGCTTCACAGTCTCTCGTGCTAACGTTAAAATATTTTTCTTAACTTGTCATTTACGTGTGGCATACCAATTTTTTTTTATTCTTATTTATAGTGAAATTTTGTAGCTCAAAATTGATGTCATTCATTCAGTTTTACTAATATGTGGTACAAATATATCACGTAATATATTTTACACGATTTAAAAGCAGTACATAAATATACGGGTGACATACTCTTAAAAGCAAGTAAGTGGATTTGGACGGTGCGGCGCATTGATGACCACATCCATAGATATTTCATGTCTAAAAGAATAAAGCTTTTTCAGATTCACTGTTAATAACGCTCATTATATACTAAGCGATGAAAATATTACTTTTCATGTCGATTGTTCTTGACAAAGAAATAGATTGTTGTGACATTTCTCTGTTGGCTGCCTGTGACATTGCAGTATTGTTTCCGCAAACAGACCGGCGCGCTACTTGCACTGTTTGTTACTGTATCTTGCACAAACGATTTATTGTGTTCTCTGTTGACTTGTACGATTTAACTTATCCGTACTAATATTGTAAATGTCGTAACACGTACAGAATTTTTCTATCTGTCTTTGTAGTATATGTGTGTGTTTAGCTGACTTTTACAAACGATTTTGTTGAAATTCTTTCACAAGGTGCCTAGTACCGTAAAAATGAACATGAGCCTTAGAAGTAGCCCATTAACAATGGCTCTATAAATCAGCCTTTAAACTGTTATTATAATAAATTAAATTTTGCAGAGGATACAGGCTTTTAATGTGTGTAATTTTTGCCAACCAATTGTTAATAAATTTAATTTTTGTTACAGATTGCACGCACTTAATTTTTCAATGTCATTACTTTTTTAAGAGTTTTGTACGATTTTATACGTCTCCAATTTTTTTAATGTACTTCAGTTAGATATGTATATAAGCATGTTGCACGGAGAAGTAATAAAGCAATCTAATCATATAGTTTACTTCCTCGCCTTCTAAGTTATTAAGCGGAACCACCTCAATCCGAGTAATCGACTGTCTCAGAAAGGTAGGTATACTTGGTCTTTAACCCTGATTTATGTATAGGTATGTGTTAAATTAGTTCAGAATATATGCAAATCTTAAAGCTTGAAGGCGGAAAATATCTTTTATTCATATGAATAAATAAAGGTATGAAATACATTTCTAAATTAGTTTCCATTAGTTCCCCTTCATATGAACAATCCTTTGAGTCGTAATAATAAATTCCGTTCAGTTCATACCGCCTCGTAGAAATGAATTATGATTGTAATAACATCATAACGTCAACATAACTATCCGCCCTATCAGCGGTAATAAAACGTAACACAGCACTTACAATGTTTATATAAAACGCGTTTAGTATACTTACGTAGACTTCGAGAAACACGTAGAGTTCACGTAAAACTTATGTAGAGCTAGAATTAAACTTATGTGTATATATAGAGTTGCTATTAAATATTTCGTGAGCACATTTATTCACGATTTAATTGTGTACTATAACGGAAATTTCTATATTGTGTAACTACTCGGTTCTTTCTAAAGACACATTGATTCGAACTTAGACTATTTTTAGAAAGATTTTGTCATAGAAATCCCGTGTTTGATCGTCGGTTTCGCTGTTATTGACTTTTTCTAGTTAGAAATTCCTAGTAGTAGATCAGAGTCTGTATTAATGCAAGGCGTCTGGTTAATGCGTAGCTCATGCTATAGTGGGACATATATAAGCGCAGCTGATGAAACGTGGAAGTGTTCTACAATACTTTGCGTGATGTTAAGTTTGTTTTGAGTTGACGTTAAATCATTCACATTTTTTTTACAAATATGCAATACTAACTTTTTGGTTCAAATTTTTATACAATCGACACACACAAATGCTTATTACTTACTTGCCGAATATTCCACAAAAGTTGGACTGTCGAAGGTTTCGATTGTTCAGTACAAGCTGGCAACATCTTCCTTTTGTAATATCGAGAATTAATTAAGGGCATTTATCGGCTTAACGAGGAGATTACAACGGCTCAACAGACCACGACGGCCGCTGTGGACGGTGGTAATTTTCTAAGCTTTTTCGACGAAATCGTTTTAAGTGTTAACCCACTAGCTATTAGCGTAATCGAATTTAATAAAAAATGTTATTATTTAAAAATGAAACCCGATATATTTTGCGTTCAAAAATATATTGGGTTTGATTATTAACCAATATACACCAATATTTTACCTTTTCTGCTGTACGAGCCGCTGGTTCAAACCTTGCTCATCTTCATCATCAGTCTATCTCAGCCTACTCCTGGACAGAAGCCTCCCTCAATGAGCGCCATCCTGTTATGTCATCGGCCTGTGCTTAAATCTTTCTCTAAGTATTAAATTCAGTGCGCGACGATGATAAGTTATAATGTAAAGTCGATGCTGTGGAGGATGTTAATTTTAAGAGAAGAATAATATATCTAAGAAGGAGCGAAAGTTGCGTGGATGTTATTTTAGTACTGGCTGCGGAGTTGATGCCGCGGGATAGAAAATTCTGATGTGACGTAATAAAAACACAATGTCGATGACGAACGCTGTACAACAAATATTATCGATACTCTTATCTAAAAATAATAATATCTTTTCAGATCTCTACACACCGCCATGTGATTTCAAAGAAAACATCAACAGACCTTGTGTTTTGATAACCAGATGGCTCATAAACTACATTATATACCTATTTTTTCACACTTACATACAAGAAATAATTATGTAGAACACACAAATTCCAGGTGGGAATTGAACCCACGAACCCCGGTTCAACAGCCATGTTCACTAACCACTGGACAAAAGAGACGACCAGATAAACAGTCAGATGTGAAAAGGTGAATAACGCAGCTACGCAATTTTGTAATGTTGCAATAGTCCCGAAAACGCCTTTCATAGAAACAGATACCACCTAATTGTCTGCGGCCCCATATGACAAGAACTCTATCAAAAGAGAGAAATGTCATTATTTGTACTTGTACGCTCTCGTCAACATCATCCTAGTTGTAGATATGTAAAACCATTAGAAATACGTTTGTAAGTCGATAAAATCTTACAAAATCTAAAAGCAAATAAAAATATCCCCATTGATTTTACGTAGATGCTATGTGTACACAACTTTAAGAACTGTAATTACTGCAATGGGCCCCAGAGAGTTGAAATAAAATATGAGGACGACGCAACAAATAAAAAAAACTAATTTGGACGAATTTTATTTCGATAGTTCCATCTCTCGAAGCTCTCGGCCTCATAAAGGACTTTTATAGTCCTCTTAAGGGAAGTCAACTGCGTATAATAAAACGTCTAAACTGTCAATGGCCCGTTTTTACGGTGCCTAAGATTTGTTCAGGCGTATGAGCGAATATGTTGATTTTTTTCCATTTTACTTATAAATAGCTATGTACATGTACCTATATGTAGAGCAACCCTTATAGTTAGCATTCAATTTTGCAAAAATTTTTTCTCTTCTTTTCTCGACCCTATTATCATGCCACTGTTGGAACACAAATCTCCTCTAATGATAAAAGATTAAATCCATAATCTGTCACGCTAGCCAAGTGCGAGCGGGCAGATTTGACACGCCTTAGACATTTTATATTTTGTAAACTCTTGTGTATGTTCCCTCACAATATTTTCCGTCATTGTATTAATATCAATATTTTAATATTTTTTTTAATAATGATACTCCTTATTGTACATTATGTAAGAAAGCACAATAATTAATTTTTTGCCGTATATAATTTACATGCTCTTTACTTTCTTTGACGGTCGACTTCAATACGATAATGTCCTCTTTACGATTCTTGAACTATTTCAAGTCTTCCTTAAGATTTTTTATGTATAATTCGTTTGTATAGTATAGTGTCAAAATCTGAACTGTTCGTTTTAAATATTTTCTGACCGAGGTATATGATAGTAATACGTTTTAAATGGTGTGCAATATATTTTATGTCCAATTTGTAGATAAGTTCCAATTGTTAATGTAACAAATATGAACAAGTTGCATAACATGTCGATAACAGAACGAGAGGCGTGATCGATTTCAAACATACATTAAGCTTTTAAATGACTTCATTATACAAAAAGCAAAAAAAACATTTCCTGTGGATATGTACTCGAATCCCTTAAAACGAGTTCAGTAGACATTTTGTATACAAATGTAATACGTACTCAAGAATAAAAAAGTCATTTCTAGTACGGGAGATAATACTTAGACGACAATAGCGTACTGATAATAACATTCGGTTCCTTTGTGTATTTGGCATTTAGCTCGCTTCGACTATCACAATCATTATACTGTATTCGTTGCAAAATAAACTTAATCATTATGACATTAAGGTCGATTATCATATGCAAGCTTTATATACATATATAAATTTCAGTTCCATCAAACTCGTAGTGTCACTGCCCACGTACAAGAGGTTGTTTCTTTTATTCAATATAATATCGAATGAATATATTTTTAATACTTGAATGAATATTTTCTCTAACGATTTTTATCGGTTCTCAATCAATAAGTGCATTTAAGCTGATGCCCATTGAAAATTAATTTTAAATTAAATAATTCGTGGTCTTCATTTCAGCTCCTTAAATGAAATAAATAAAAAGTAATTGAATAAATAACATTGTAATTCTACTGCGCTCTACATGTCTCGTAGCAGCGAATGGCTACAATATTCGTAGCGGTCAGCCAGTGTCGTAGCATTGTAGTGTCCCTGTAGGGTGAAGCGTACGTCTAATATTTGGACGCTGAAACTATATTGTATTTAATTGAGTTTATAATTTGCCTAAACGATTACTTAGTTTACTGCTGGAGTATTATTGTACATATAATTATCATCTACACATAAAAACTTTTTCATACATTTTTTTTGCAAAAATTTCCCAAACAGCAACGAAATGAAATGATTGTTGTAACAACGTTTTTTCTTATATTGACAAATGAATACGCGTTAAACCTATATTTGCATTTCTCAGTACCGCAAGTGATACAGACAAATGCCCAGACTCGTAATTTAATCAATCAGCTGTCCAGTTGACGTAACCAAAACTCTGATTGACTAATCGCGAAAATTCATCAACAACAAAACACGTTAAATTAGAAATAGCCCTAGTGTAAATATATATTTTTAAATTTACATTATATACATTTAATCATATTCTAATCATAATATGGATATAATAAATAAAATTAATATAAAATAAATTAATAAAGTATTGTATAGCATTGTCAATATTGTAAACGCATGCTTGTTTACACTGCTCGCTCTTGTGACAAACTTTAAGAAACACCGCATGCGATTGTAGCGTTTAAGAAAAGCGGTCACAGAACGTTTCTACTCGTAACATGTTCGTGACATTCGTTCATTATTATACAATCATTATGCACAGTGCGATTCGTTCCGGACATTAAAGATTTTGGGAACGGCTTATGCTATGAGTGTGATTGTCACCGGTAATGTAATGTAAATTGGTTTACTTAACGTAGCCTGAAAAATTTGTAACACTGGAATTTAAGTACTTTGTATAACTTTGTATTTTTTCGATGCCGTATGGAAAAAAAAGCTATATAAATTTATTTAGGTATGTACCTGCAAAAGAGATGGCTGGCAACGTAGTTAAGATTCAAATATTATAATGATAAAACGATTTAACGTCTCGGTAAAAGGCGCGTAGGTTGCCATCCTACCAGATGATGTGACGACCTAAAGAAAACAGCGGGAAGATGCTAGATTCGGAAGGTCGGGGACTGAAAAGAATGGCGCCGATTAGGGAGGTCTACGTCTAGCAAAGGACATCTAGAGGCTAATGATAATGATGAATGTTAAACATTTGACGTTGCTTAAAAAAAAGTTTAACAGTAATCAAATAAATCGTTTCACTCGCTACGACTAGCCACTGCGTCTTATAAAATTTATAATCATCGTTCACGGACGAAATCAAAAGAGGCTCGACACTAAAGATTGCCTCCTCTTAAGTACAAAGTGGTGTCATTTTGTGATAACACAGAACGCTTTACAAAACTAGATATAACTATATATCTACGTCATTTGAATAACTGATACATCTATATGACTCTACATTTACGTAACCCATTCTATAAATGATAACTTCTTTCTCTATATGATGGGTAGATGGTAACTAGTTGTCTCTATTTCCCTAAGTAAAAACAATATTTATTTCTTTCTTAAAAGACCTTTTCAATGTTATTGGAACTTTACCGAAACTTCAGAGTTAATTGAAAATCTCTATAAATTCTCACACATTTTCGTATCACGCTTGTTGTATCCACTGCCTCATAAATATTTTTGTGTGCAATATGTACGTTTGTGTATTTATACAGATATATGTGTGTGTAGTTTCCCGAATGCATAATTTAGTTAGCATGTCGAGCCATCACTTTGTCTCTCTCTCAATTCTCACTGTTCTGATGTGACAAGGTCCATATCGTCGATAGTCGATTGATATGCTAATAGGACTATTTGCATTTCGTTACTCGCTTTGAGAGGCAGTGTGAAGTACCCGTTATATGCTTCGGCGCTTTTGAATACGTTATTGTGTTTTACACGTATTTTTGCTAAAGTAAAATAACGTCGTGTAAAAGGAATCAACAAATTTTTCAATTTCATGAATTAATACGCGTAAGATTCTTCTTATGTTTAAAAAAAGTGGCAATCTATATCAAAAGTTGCAATGTATATTGTTATACAGATTAGTTTATTGAAACTAGTCACTGGTAAGGAATAAGCACTATACACATATGAATTTTATAAATTTGTAAGTCGCCCTTCTAAATGCCGTCAACAACGTTAAACATATGCCAAAATGTACTGGAGTCGTTATGCGTGACATTAGAAACGCGTAGATGCTTATGACAATTTTCCTCTAGCTGTCATCCTGTACCAATGTAATGTTTACAATAAAATAATCAAGATCACTTTTAACGTATAAATACTCGCAAAATGTATAGGCGCTCGTTTTTAAAGCGGAGTAATATGTATTTCTATGTTTCATAAAAAGTTTGCTACGCTTTGCAATCGTCGTAGCTTTATCAGCTACGTCGCAATGAAAGTAACCACACTCTCGTAGTGAAGTACTACGCGCCCCGAAGTACGCGTAGTTCTACGTAGTACGAATAGTGCGCACGATATCAACAACAACGCATTACGATAATAATGACACGAGTTGATTAAGACTTTATGTTTCTAAACTGTAAATTTATAGGAATGGGCATTACATACATATTGGTCGCTACGCACCTCGTATATAATATCTTCATATACTGACCTGTCGTTATTTTAGGACGTTTATTAAACAACTGTTTAAAGAACTAGACATTCTTTTAAAAAAAAAAGTCTAAAAGCACCCGACCCGCGAACCCAGGACCTCCCGATCGGCAGTCGCGCTTGCAACCACTCGATCTACGTAATATTTTCTGTTCTACTCTAAGCCATATTGGTTTCATACAAAATCTTAATATAATTTCCCATATATCCCGGTTACAACATTGATATTTTAAACTCACTATTTTGAAAATGTTGCTAAGCATTTGTAGTATCGGCTACGGATACTGATGCCGATGAAAACCAAAAAAGGCTATTAAATAAAATTTCAGGTATTTATAGATACCTATTGAGTAAAAATAAAACATGAGCGAATTTTTTTCATAACGGTATTTGCTAGAGAATATAAATGAATGTTCGTTTTTGCGCTGTTAATCACTTTTTGCGGCTTCAGCGCTGACACCATTCACTTAGCCCCATCAATCATTCCTTCACTCATTCAGTCACCGTGACGTATTTCATTCTGTCGTTCGTTAGTTTTGATTTAATAACTTTCTTCACTGAAATACTTGTTGGAATATATTTTTTACAAACTGACTATAGGTTACGATTTTATAAGTTAAATTAACAATCGTAAAATTTTGTCGGAGACGTCCAGAATTATCGAAAAAATACCGACATACGGATTGACGACTAATTTATATCACTTTTCGGACACACTGGAGTAGAGTGTTGGAAGAAATGATCCCCAATCTTCAATGACTCGTATCAATCAATAGCACATGAAACGAAAAAGGCGGTAAGCAGCTCAATTTACTGAAAAATTATTCAGTGTTCATTTCTCTTGCGTATTGGGCAAACTTCGTGAACCACATTCGCCCATGGGATTCAACACATTTTAAATTTATAACCGCCAGTCCTTTGTTCCAATATGTTTTCACTCAGGCTCGAGGACGAAGTTGACAATATCAAAGTCTTCGCAGTTCCCACGGGTGAGATAAATGTAAATTTGCCTTTCTAAAATTAGTGTACGTTGTAAAATGGACGGCGTGTGCTTAGGATTTAATAAATAAAAACAAATATAATTAACTATTATATAAAACACTAGACACTCACTTGCGGTAAGAAAAATTAAAATATAGAGAGGAAACATACTTGTCCTAGAGTTCAACAAAATTTTCTCCTAACGTGCCATTGCAAGGCCTAACTGAGCGTTCAGCGTAATCCTTTTCGTTCTGAGAGGAAACCCGAGCGTAACAGTAGTACGATACTTTTGTAATTATTAATAACCTCAAAATGTTCCGGGCGTAATATTGGATATTTTAACGTTTTCTGTACTAGCTCTACGCTTAAAGATTTTTACACTGCTTGGATGTAACTGTACCAAAAGAATTTCCAAATGGTTTTCAAGAAATTCTTTCGCGGGGTGTTGATATTTTTGTATTCGCTTTAAAGTTCGAAGGAAATCAATTGTGGTAGGGAACTGACCCACGTCACCACTGCCATATAAATATCGCTTCTTAAGTCGTCACACGTGAGAACGCAATTTATGTTTAATTATGAGTTGTATTTAAGATGCGGTTAACCGTTGTTTTATAAAATTAAATATGGTAATATTGTTTACAATAAAAAAAGTCTAGACTTTAAAACAAGTACAGAAAAATACAATTTGGTGATAAAATGAGCTACTAAAAAGTAAGCGATTTGTTCTTTACCAGTGATAAGTGAAAATAGTGACAAATAGGCATAGGTATGCATAACAATTTATGATATACGAGTAAGTCGTCCTTATCATCGACCAAAATCTGTCCACTGCTCACTAGCCATCCTCATCATCGGCCAATAGTGGACAGACCTACTGGACACAGGCTTGTGACAAGACCCAAGTAACACAAATCATCTCTGTTCAATGGCCGGATCAATAAACTGACTGGTGTACCCATAACACACTTAATTTTACGACACGCCCCGTAGGCGTAATAAATCATCTTTAGGCTCCGCACGCTGTGAATAAAATTTTAATGGACCCTCCCAATTCTGCGAGGGTATATTGATGATTAACCGGAGAATGTACCAATTTCGTACAATTTATAGTAAGCGGGCGAGTCGTGATTGAACGTTCCCGGCGTCAACGTACTATGAACGTACACTATTGAATAGACGCGTTATAAGTGTGCGCTTGTGTTTGTGTGCGTATTTATTTATACGTGTTTATGGGACTGTGTGCGTGTTTATCTATGTTTGTGGGTCTGTGTGTGGACAGATTTAAATGCGATGTTATTGTTATATAGATGTTGGCTTTATACGTTTATCTCGTTAGCGATTCCTCCACCTCAACTACTGAACTAATTAAATAATTTAGGGAATAGTTATGTTAACAGCTTTGTATAAATTATTACTGTAAGTTTTCCATGCAATAAATGATTTTGATTTGATCTGAATTTGATTTGATTTGTTTGGTAACTAAACATAATTAAATCCGATGATCCTGTAAGGAGATTGAAATGTGATATGCATCGGTACAGTTTCTATTATAAGCTGTGTCAACTACATATACGGGCCTGTGTCATGAGTGTATAGAGATTCTTTAAGACATATTTAGAAAATATTTTAGATCTAAAAAGAATGGTGTAACTTGGATAGTCGCGTCGTCGTCATCGTCATCAGCCTATCTCAGTCCACTGCTGGACATAATATGTAGATCTCGTGCAATGAGCGCAATCGCGCCCTGTCCTCGGCTTGCCAATAACCGTGTGCGAGATGATATTTTAAATTCTATTTTAATAGTTTTCATATAACTAGTTACCTCTAAGCTTTAAATTCGTAGAATTCTAAATATTGTTACAAATGATGTATTTACCTCTTAAGAGTATATGGCTAAAAAATGCAAAAATGGCTCTGTAAAATAAAATGCGCAAATTGACATGATCCCCCATTTCTGCCTAATTTGTTCCAGTTCACTGATCGCTCCCCTACATTTTTCTCCTTTTTACTTTAATGTATATCTTAATTCATTTTCGGGTTAAAAATTTTATTACTAACTTCGGAGCTCTTTTTATAAAACTGGATCGAAATTAGATCATCGTCCTATTTTTACTACAGAATGATTAAAAAGTGAAGTCCTACTGTCATCTGCTTACAACTTAGTTCTATAACTATAACATGGTGAGTTTAGAGACAGCCCGGTGAAACGTTTTATTCAATGCCATGCCTTGTTATCATTTAAATAGTCCTTGGTTTCATAATAAGCTTTCATACACAGGACTTTCTTAACGGATTTTTTAAATCTCCG
>DWME01000465.1:0-33371 GCA_018244795.1 Parelbella ahira ahira | reverse complement strand
GGACATGGGCCTCTCCAATGGCACGCCACTGAGCTCGATCTTCAGCTCTTCGCGTCCAACCGCGCTTATTATTATTATTCTATAAATATATACAAACACTATGTAGGTGCGTATTTGCTTTATTCACTGGACCGATTCATTTGAAAAAACTCTCAATCCGACCGCTAGCTAGCGTTGCTAAGCGCATCTTATGGAAGTTTTATTACCTATTTTTGCTCACAGTACGTTCAAAGTCAGAACAGGTTTTGCATTTAGGTTTTCGCTTCGCCATGTATTACAAAAACTCCACAATGAAACATTGATGCAATTTGTATTGACGGCTATTTGAAAGGACATTTTTGGTCATGTCCGGTTATCGGCAAACGCTACATGTACACAATAGTGTTAACCGTCTCGTTCTAGCAGTTACAAGGGTGACTGCTGAGCAAAATCCTGGATTTATTCCTCAAGTTGGACAAAGTATGCTTGGATGTTTCAACGTTGACATTCCCAGTCATACCACGAAGAATACGTGGCCAATTTATATCAATATTCTCTTATATTGAAAGTAACGCATAAAAGCATTATTGAAAACTGGGAACAACACTCCTCTGCCTACCTCTCTGGGTAAACGGGCGTAATGCGTATTATATACACACTGAACTTACGAATTTACCGCGCAATTGAGAACCATTAATCTCGTGAATCATTACGAGATATTTCTATTACGCTTTCGTATCGGTGGACGATAAATCAAGCTGGAGGAAGTCTAGACGTTGTGTGGCAGACATCAGACCGATGCGGTCATGAGTGGGTTACGCACTCGTCTGCGCCACGCGTTTCCACTTTCGGATGGATCACTGGTGAATCATCGATGTACCGAACGACTGAATGAACGAACGAAACGAAATATTGACTGCGTGAGCGGTTGAATTAACGATATATTAGACGAATGAGTGAATGTAAAAAATGCACTATATTTTTATGCTATGCACCTACCATATGCTCTCCATCACCCAGGGTTGACTGGAAGAGAATGCCATTAGGCATTAAGTACGCCCTTGTATCCCCTAGCATAAGGTGTTACAAAAATAATAATAAATCAATAAATATTTTCAGTTAAAAAGTATGGAATACACACACAACACACAAAATAGATACAATGTGAGCTTAGTAACAAGAACGTACCAATTCCGAAACTGTATTTAAAGACTGTTTACAGTTCGACTCCCTCGCAAAGCAAGGAAGTTGATATATAATATGTATGTATTTGTGAAACAATTTTGTGTGGTTGTGCGCGAGGAAAAGTTTTAACAATAATAATTATAATGTTTATGATTATAACACTGACTCTATAAATAAAGTTTTAAAGCATTTTGCTAGTGAAGATTTATTTCTCTTTCTTCCTTTATATTTTGACCACAACGATTGAGAGCGCTATAAAAACGTGCGTAGGCTACCGACAGTTTCCATATCGAGAGACTTATGAAACCTTTAGTTTTATCTTTATTATTAATAAATAATTGTACAATAATTTACTATTTTTATGCCCCGTACGCTGGGCCGCTCGAAACAGAAAGTTGTAGCTATATAACGCGTGGTTACGCAAACGTCGCCGAGTGGCTTCGAGCTAGTCAAAAACAATTTAACGCTTAACCCGTTGGCGTGTTAGCTGTGTGGTGCTGACGTTCACGAACGGTATGTCCGGGATAAGTCAGATGCAATGAAATTGTCGAATACAGGGCCTTTATTAATATAAATATAATTGTAAATTCATTCGTTTCTCTATAGGTCGTTATAAGAAAAATGTGGTTATATAGTTTTTTTTTTTATTTTCAGCCAAGAATATAACGATTAAGATTATTTATGAAAAAACTAGGATATACTTAACAATTCTCACAATCTATCCCTAACAATTCTTTTTTAATGTTCAACTTTAGAAAAATTAGTGTAAGTGAAGTTATTACCAGCATTTAAAACAAAAGTATTGAATTACTTTAAACAAAGATACAAATGCATATTGGGGTGTAGTGGCATCAAAAATCCGTTTCTGCTAATATATTCCATTTAATTTCAGACATATAGCAGCACAAGTAAAACTGGAGGTCGAACTATTCGAAATCATTTAAGGTCTTCGACTAAAAAAAGAAAGTGAACGACCGGAGAGGCAAAGGACGAAAGGACGCTCTGCCGTTCCACGAAGTCGTCGCTGGCAACCCTAAACTGACAACAGGTAACAAATTCCAGGAAACAAACGCAAAGTTATATTCAATCGAACTTTACGCTATGCACATTTTATTATTATTATTCACACATAAACTAAGGGTTATAATAATATTTAGACCTGAATAACATTAATGTTAGGAGTGACGTATTTATTAGTGATTCAAGAAATATTTGTATCATAAGGCCGCTCGGCACAAACAAGACTTTCGAAGGTAAAAGGAAATACTATCTACGTTTGCATCAATTCTAGGGCTTCGCACTGGAGTTGAGTAATAAAAATAAAGCAAAACAAGCGACCGTCTGTTTGTCAAAGCAATTTAATTCATTCCAAGGAATGTTCCGCCGCGCCGTCGTCCTCAGAAGTAAGAGAAAAAGAAATGTCGTCAAGTAATATTTTTATTTCTACCTGGCGTAAACTTTTATATAGTCCGATAACGTCTGCAGATATAAAAACAGTTACGTTTTTATAATAATCGCCCTAGACAAGAGAATCAGCTGAGGTGAAGAAGAAGCCAAGAGATATGGTTGCCTAGGAAATCAGCCATGCCATACCGAAATCTGAAATAATGAATGCCTTTTTGTTAGAATTTTACGTATTTGTCATGCCATTGCCACTAAAATAAGAACAAAGGCAGAACATAAAAGTGGCAACTCAATTGATCAGATCCTGGATTAGAGACGCGTGTGCGCTCTATCACGTCATTGTTCAAATAATTATTATTAGTGCTAGTTCAAACTCTACAGGAACCGGCATCTTATATACAGGATGTTGCGGAATTGCCGGACACGTAGCGTTATGTGTAAGAAGTTTATAGGTGTATATTTTGTTTGTTTATTTCAGAATTAATATATACACACAACAAGTAATATTATAATATTGTAAGATCTTCTATGTTGATATTCTGAATATTTTAATATTCGTAACACTTTGATTAAAAACGTGCTGTTGCATTAATATTTCTCACAAGCGCTCTACTGATTTCTTTTCCACTTAAAAAGCTAATTTGTTAAAACTTTGATATTCGTAAGGAAAAAATTGTTATTTACATCATAGTAAGAATTTATTTAAATGTTAATACAAATTAGCAAAATAAAACACAAATGCAGAATGCATTTTGGTGCATCAACCGCTTTCCGCTCCGATTATAAGCACTGCATTTCCGGACGTTACCCCCGGGATTTGCTATTCAGATTTTAGCTAGCCGTTCGGTCAGATGTGATTAATGGCTCTGACAAGTAGTGCCCTGTTTCCACGCTGCGACTCAATTTGGTTATCTAACAAGGATGTATGCGTGCCTGTATAGATGCAGTCAGCGCACACACAGGTGTATGCACACGCGCACACACACATACGAACAAAGTATATAACGCTGTCTTTGTTGTCATGCAATCGGGTGAAAAGGCGCCTTGCCTTGGAGCTATCAATACTGAACTTTTAAATTTAAAACATTGTAGTATAAAATATGTTTTTAAAAATAGAAACGAATGAAATATCAGTTTATTCGTTGGATGTAGTTCATTAATGCCTCGCTTTAATGTCTTATGCTTTCTGCAAAATTGAAAACATGTGACAAAACTTGTTAAGCACGTTGTCCGTAACGTTCTCTGAGACATGCAAGGTCTACCTACTTGCGCTTGATCAGCTTTGTCCGCTACAACCAAAGAAAGGTATTAGTAAAACAATGAAAGGGTTGAAGTCTATGTCTAAGTCTACAATAATACAAGTACACAAGGCTACATAAGATATTATAGTAGCGCTGGAGCTGTTGATGACAAATATGAAGATCTTATTTTTAATGAACAAAAGAATATCTCAAATGTCGAAATCGTATTAAACTCATGAAGACCAAGAACCAAACACGTAAACCCTTCGGCACGAAGTTGTTCTGCTTATACGAAATGTCAAGACAATTTGTACCGCTCGTACGGACTTGTTCGAGGTGAAACAAATTTTTTTTTCTCAAGACAAATGGCTCGATAATGAGGCAAAAACACAATTAATGCCACAGTTTTCTTCAGCTCGCCAACTGAAGCGGGAAACCTTATTGAATAGTGTTTTATTACAAGCGTGGAACCAATAACAGTGAAAAAACAATAAAACTAGTAGAATAATGCCCGCGAACGACGCCTGTGTTTTATTGTAAAAGTGTAGAAGTTTAATTGGTGAACTGTACACGTTTAGACATTGATTTTTTAAATTAACGTTAGGTTAGGTTAGGTATGAACAAAAGTTGTGCTATTTTTTTGTCCAAATGATTTTTAACGGATACTATATACAGACTATTTTGTTTATTTTCAAATTTTACTTCAATAAAACTTTACAGAACTACACATTACAACATCCTTAACAATCCCAGTCCCGTAAGCAAAATAGGAATACTGATTTTTAAAAATATAAAAAAAAAGACAAATATGAAAACGCAGCTGTTAAAATCAGAAAGTAAAAAAAATCACATTACTTGGAAGTGTTGTGTTGTCACGTACAGATGATTGTCTCGTTTTGTTTAAGAAGTTTCGAGATGTATCTCAGGCGGCAGTTGCCTAACGATCGGCACGGCGCGTACTATACACGGCACAAGCTTTTCAAATTGAAAGGCAATTTCTTTAAAAGGCTTCTAAGGTTCCTGCCTGGAAACAACGATCGCGGAACAAGTGAGCCATGTTCGAACGAATTGAACGAATGTTGCCAGTTCATGGTTGTGAAAAAAAAAGATTGAATGACGAATAAAATGAATGTAATTTACTGTTTGTTACCTTTAATAATAAAAATACCTTGTAATTTAATTTTAAAACGAAAGTAATCTGTACAGTTTATTTTTAAATGACCCAATTCGTTTTTTAACGGACATGTGAGATAAAAAGCGCATAATAATGTGATTTCATTCCATTTTCATTTTGCTAACATTTTGTTGAGCAATACTTACTACGAAAAAGGTGATGCTATAAATTAAAATATGAAAATGAATGCTTTTTGAATCACTATAAAATGTATTTAATGTTTGATAAACCAGTTCGTAACATTGGTCATCGTGCCGGTCTGGCGACCGAGGACATTGGAATCCGTATTTTCTGGACAGACATTTCAATAACAAATATATGGATTTATTTAACCTGGATAATTGTGTTTATGTACTTATCTTTGTGTCTTTACCCGAGGCACGTACGACAAAATAAGTTTTTTGCACTCATATATATGAATTCGTAAAATCGTTATCTACATTAATTAATTGCATATAAATTTATTTATTTAATAATTTATTGTATAAATTTATGAACTAAATCGTACGACTTTTTAGTTCACAATGAATAAAATAAAGTTTTTTCGAGAATACTACACAATGTATTTATATGAATATTATTTGTTATATCAAACTTATATTTGTTAAGATCAAAGCACACTGAGTGATAATCCATTATTAATTATAAAGGTCTATATTTCAACCTTGGAGAAGTGACCGTGAAATGCAGCAGACAACTTTGTAACCGCATGTCAGAAGCAAAGTCTCATGCGAGAGATCTTTAATTAACACTTTGTACACAAATATATACTTATTTTTAATCAATGTTAAACTGTTATTATATAATTACATAACAAGTTAATTGAAATTCAACGTAAAATTAAATTTTGTTTGACTGCTACGTAAAAAAATATCAGAGTACGTACGAGGTATTATATTAAACGCGCAATTTTCAGAATAATCATGTTATTGAGCCATTAAAAGCGAATTGAAACTACCAAAATAAAATCTGACTCACCGTTATATAGGTAAAGGACCTTCAAATAACTCGACGATATCCACTATCAAGATCTTTCGACTTGCCAAATCCTTGTAATAAATACCAATCGCGAATAAATAACGTAATATTTCATTTTAAAAAAAGTTTTTTAAACTTACCAAAGTAAACCAAATCCTTTCATTAAATTCAGCGTTTGCTAAACTGAATGCACAACTGGAATTTTTACTAAACTTAGAACTTAAACTTGCCTAAATTATGACACTTATATTTTACTAATACTTTTGGAGACAATGACTAGAATTCAAGCGAGCGCGCGAGAACAACCGTTCGCGTCAACGGTCGAATCATAACTGACGGTGTCTGAGGGGTCAAAGCTTTTGAAAAAAGCCCAACTGCAGGCAAAGGCACCCATACGTTACAGCCGAGATGACTACAACAAAAAAGAACCCTAAATATTATCGCTTTGAAGGAGCGGTTCTCAACCATTTGTAATCCAATTTCGTGTTTGATTCTTCATGACGTCCGTCTATAATTTTTTAGATTCCAAATCGAAAACATACTTTAAATGAAAATAGCCTATTCGGATCACAGAAAGTAATAAAATAATGTTGACGTCATATATTTATATAGTTTATGAAATACAATCAAAAAGTAACATTTTTTCCCATCGATAATTATATGTTTGTAAGGTGGCTAGGTTTTGTTTATTGTACTCCAATAAAATAGACGTTTGTATTGCTATAAGTACATAATTCACCAGTTGTAGGTCAATGTATAGAGTATTATATATAATTACATTGTCCTATACATAATATACATTATTATGTATAGGACAATTTTGGGCCATAAGTAAAATTAAATATAATCCCTCAAACGTCGGATTGTGCTAGTCTATAGTTTAAACTCGACTGCAATTGATTTATAACATAATTTACAAATAATTACTAGTATATTAGTATTACGTATATCAATAACGAAATAGATATTACGCTTAAGTTGTAAAAATTTTTTTATCACGACTTACAAGTAATGCATTGGACGCAGAAAATAATTTTATTGGGTTTCGATCACACCTTGCACGAGTACATCACAAAAATGGCTTTATCATTATATTTTAAATTGAAACAAAAAGAACTGCGAAACTCAAATAACAATGGAACACACAACATGAGTTCGAATTAATCAGTCAAACGGAACTGGAGAGCGACGATAGTTAATAATAAAAGTTTGGGAGCCGCAGACCGTTGAATTCAAGTTTTGCAGCTGCCGTTTCTGTACACACGCACGCACACGTGCACATGGCGTACGCACGTAAGTGTGTGTGTGCAAGGGAGTGACGCGTAGGGGTTTCGTCGTGACGACGGTCAATCCATTTTCACCTTTATGTCATTAAGATTTAGTGTCACGTGGTGTTTGTGACTCATTTCATTCCACCAGGGGTGTTCGCTTTAATGATCATTGTTTTTTTTTCCAGCCGACAGATAGATTGTTTTATTACTATTATTATCGGAACGCACGATTCCGAACCGGTACATTTTGTGTTATAATGACATTGTTTTTAGTGACAGGATATTTTGTAATGACGGACCGTTGTGGAAACTTATAGAAAGATAATATATTGCTGTCGTAAAGTGGATATTGAATATTTATTACTACATACATATATAAGCTGTGTATCAAGGTGACAGTCCACAGTCATACTATAATTTTACAGATACACTTATGTGACAGTCACCTTGAAGCATATAAATTATATTAATGGGAAAAATTGTAATTGTGATAGATGAATGCATATAAAAATACATTAACGAATACCACTTAGCGGGTGGAATTACATTTATTACAAGTTCGTAAACGGATGCACGAACTGATCCGCTCCGCAGCCAGATGTCGGTTGGCTCAAATCCTGCTCGCATTCTAAACCAGCAAACATAAATAATGATTTGTCTTCATTAATCATTTGGCTTTACCACTAAAGCGTGTCACTTTAGAATGATGTATTTATAAAGTTTAATCTGTTTTTTTATCCATAATTAACTTCTATGGCTCCATCAAATCTAGAGAAATTTAATTTCATTAATACACGTAGGTACACTGTAATTTTGTAAAGAAAATGTAGGCAATCTATTTGATTTGTATTCGACAGCCATTCTAAAAGTCTTGGGTTCCAATCCTGGCACGCGTCCTTTACTTTACAAAGTTGTCTTCATTTTACACGACCAAATTTCAATACTGTTGAAGGAAACATAGTAAGCCGGTGACCAATGTTATCTAAGCAACTGTAGGCAATAGTGTCGATGAAGACTCTAATGAAAAAAAAAAAAATTTATGTCGATATATTTCCGAAAGATACCTATTTCCAAATAAAAGTGGATTAATTTGTGTTTTAATCATCATTGCCGTTTTACAATTACTTCGATAATTTGACGCAATTGACCAATCCAGCTTTAGCGACGAATATAATGATCATACGGGAATTGGGAATAGAATGGTATGTCGTCGCCAAACTAATATTTATTACCTGCATTATGTGTTTACCTGCAATTCACCACGAAACGTAATGGAAAAGAGAAAAAAAATCTAATAAAACAGACAGCAGCGGCTATTCGTGGTATCATTTCTATAACACCACCAATTTCCAGTACCTCGTGCCATTAAAGTCCCGGGATAACGATGCACTGACATGCAATACTGTTTGAGTGCAACACGGAATACAATACACACCTATATCATTATTATATATTCATAATATTGAAAATGAATACTTTACTTCGCTGACACAAAGGAATGTTCTAGAATACTAGGTTAGTAAGCAAAGTAATTGCTTTCTGAAGATTTGATACGACCATTCTTGTAACCATTATTTTTTACATGTACATACCTTCATTATATAACAAAGTAACATATCTACTATCAAATTAGAAGATAATTGGTATAACTCTTAATGATTATACGAAGTAATGAGCGCCCGAGCAGTAAAAAGAAAAAAGACAACATTTGGTCCGACGCGAAATAAGCAATCAATTTTCCAGAACGTTCCCTAAATAGAATTACTCGAAAAACATTTTACGACTCCTACATCTCATCGAGTTACGCAAAAACAAGCTAGCTAACCGAAGCCGACCTATCAATCACCTACGTCACGTCACGCAGCTGATAATGCACTCGTACACGTTCAAGGCACACGTGGGTAGACGCGCATGCGATATTGAGGTAGGCCGGACGTACTAGCAATTACCTATGGCTGAGTTAAAGGTAACAAATGTATCATGACGGGGCCAACGGCCCGGTGAACGACCCCGCCAGATGACGGCACCATTGGTACATTTTTATGAGTTACGAGCCGACAACAAGCGCATGTGATTCATCTTCGACCTGTTTGAATATGTGATGAGACGCTCGCCGGATGACCGCCGGGTTATCTCCGCGCTCTGTCGCAACGCAAGTTCACGCAAGGTTTTATGTGAAAGCCAAAGCTGTGTCAGGGAAGTGAGTTTTTAATTATTACAGCCGATAAATTCCGGCCACCAGTTACACGTTGGTTTTATAAATCAGTTACTACGTATAAATGTTTATGTGTAAATAGTAAATCCCGTGTGTGGTCAGTTACAACGTAGCTACCGTTAAATACTGACAAACCTCAAAGTGCTTAACACATAAAATATTAATTCTAATTTGCTCCAACCATTTAGTCTACTGCATATAAATACTAATATGTACCCTAATTGTGCGCATTCTAATACAGAATAATTTTACTGACATCTGCAAAATTATTAAAAAAAATATGTTAATTATATTACGTAAAGAGGACAATTTAAATTTATTTAACGGCAAAACGAGTGGGAGAGGAATAAAAATGTCCATACAGTCGGAGTTAATAATAAAGTTGATTGAAATGGGCACTGAACTTGTCTTAAAATACTTCAGGAAGAAGCGACCGTTACGTGATGGAGAAGTGCGCTCGCTGTGTGAGTTTTAATTGTACCAATAAACTGTTAGGGTGTGTTCACACGTGCATACATGCGATATTCAATACTTCTTTTACTGTTAACGTCTCCGTCGCGAGCTCGCTGCGATCAGTGGGAGCTTATGAAGAACTTCGGTTAGGTCTAACGCTAGACAGGCTATTTAAAAAGAATATACGAAAAGAATACCATACCAAATTTAATCGTGTAAATAGAAGTAATTATATTGCCAGCAAACTAGTCTATGTAGTAATCTTTTTTCATAAAACTAGTATAATTTGAAGTGCGTGTAACTTGAAATTAGATGTGCTGTTTATGCGGTTGGAACTTAAAAAGGCAACAATATATTTACATACAATTTAGACATAATTTTCAAGGAAAAACGACATTGTGTCGAAACCTTTACGTAGGCACAACAATTTGAATACTAGAACATATGGCCAACATGTTTCCCAATTCCCAACACATATTTGCGATGATATGGCAATGTTTGGATCACAATATAGGTCGGTTTTATTACTCAATAAAATGAGCCCGCAATACCACGCACTCGGCCAATGAATCATGCGAGTTAGTATTTTAGGACATTGACTCTGCGTTGTTCACAGCTCAGTTACTCTTTTGTTGGGCGCATGTTGACATTGGTCAGTCTTTTTTCACGTACGTGAAGGTGGCTGTAAGTGGGAGGCAGTGTACCTACCTACTTATGTCTTGGTATCGTTGGGTACATCGTACAAAGGTTAGAAATACTGAAGCAAACATTGATATCCAGTTTTAAACACTACCGTGTGAGGTTCGCCTAGGTTTTTCGTTAAATTAGCAAATTGATAATTCTTTGCAAGGTATTATATGCTTCAAAAAACCGGTAGAAATCGGTATATTAACACATAGCGACTATTACTGTGAGCTAAAAATATATAATATGTTGTTTATAAACTCGGTTTTACTTTTGGTTAAAAATTTTAATATTATTACTTTACCCCATCTCATTACGGGAGAATATCCGAATCAAACATTGGAACCATAAGAAGTAGATGTTCATGAAAAGTAATAGCCTATACGTACATAGCTTGATCGAGGACTGAATAAAGACGTAATATCATTATATCATTACTCAATAATTACTTCAAGTAAAATTACCTAATGATTACTCAAGTTTATTAATGGTAATTGCTTTTGATGAACATGAATAGCACCTGTAAATATGTCCTCTGTAAAAACCCTTGTCCTTTTTATAGAACCTCCGGTTTTATCACGGAAATAGCTTTAGATCAACAGAGACGACTCCCTGCTAATTTCTCCTGTTTTCATTCAACGCTCATTCGCTCGCCTTCTCAATGACATCTGCCGTTCCTTTCTAATTTCAACAATCCGAATGAGATCATCAGACATGTCCCATCGGAACGCTAATCTGAAATGCATTCCTCGTTCCGCACACCCAATCTGAAACACCATTTCCTTTCCAATATCGAAAAGTCCTTGAAAATACTTGGTGTGTACTTCGTTAATCGTTTGAGCGGGTGGTATTTTCCTACTTATTAAAAGTTTTTTTTTTTATATTGAATGATAATTTGAATCAATCATTTCATTCCAAAAATATTGCTTTGATACATCAATCTTTTAAAAACTATAATATAAGGGAATAATGAAAAATTAATGTTTCGTTTGTATAAAAATATTTTCTTCAGTAAGTTTCACTAATGAATTTATTAGTTTAGTAATATTAAACATAAATTTACCCCATTAATAAAAAAACTGTTGAGCGCGGGACTTTAGTCTTAATATTCATTGATTTGTCAGTCACCAACAAAGTAACAACTAACACTGCATATTCAAAATTACCTAGTAACTAGTTAAGAAACAACCATGTTTATTTAGATCAAGCATTGAAGAACGAATTCAAGAACTTCTAAGTATGTAGTTACTAATTTAACTTGTCATAACAATATCTCGCTTCACATCAAGTGAAGTCCACGCTAATGAGCTACATTTACACGTTACGTTGTATAATTAACCGAATTATTAGAATTATGTTGTATAATTAATCGAATTATTAGTCTCAGACTCGTGATAAAACAAGAAATATAAATAAGACAACATTAACAAACACTGAAAAGTGATAAATGATAAAATTAATGCTTTAATGTGTACAATTAATCAAGAAATCAAAAATTTTAGATATAATACATACCCTTTTACCGTTACCGTGGTTGATTGTTTAAAAAAGCCAAAAACAACCATATTATATGAGAAAATAGTGCAGTGAATAAATAACTGAAAGTAACACAATGACATATGGTTTTAAGGAACCATTATATAATGACTTGGCACAATAAGGGCGGACGCACACTGACACCTAACTTCCCGTTGGAAACCAGTAGGCCCTAGAACAATTGCTAGCCCTAGCGCACATGACACCAGAAACCTTATGTCGCCATCCGTAAATGTGGTCACTGCTTTATAATTACACTGTTATAAAATGTAATTGAACTGTCCATCGGGGTCCTGTGCAACGGAAGGAACCGACAGGTACGTTGTCCAGCTGTTTAGTGGTATAAAGATGAATATCTAAATATATGTAGACCGACAATTAAGTTCGAATTTAAAAATAGACACTTAGAAACCGACAATCGAGTCACACAATGGTAAAGTCACTATCGATACTGACAATTGCAACATGAAATTACTATAGCCCATAGAATTTTGAAAAACCAATCCAAAGTTTCGAAAATATCTCGACCAACAAAATGTACCAAACACACTTAAAAACGGATAGCAGAAAAAAAAAAATTACAGAACGATTCTGAAATGCAAAAGGTGCTAAGATTTTGTCGTAAATTTGTCACAATTTTGCTCATTCGCTAAGCAAAGTGGAATTTCTGACGTAGGTACCTACTACCCGGGGTCACGTGCCCGGGAATCTGTTATGAACATATCAGATTATGTCGTTAGCTGGTTTAATGAGTTCTCGTAATGAGCGCGTAAGTGAATTTCGACGTAAATGTAAAAGACGTACTGACCTATTTGCGATACCGTGTTGTTTGTGTGTCGCCGTTTTTACTGTGGATCGAATGCAATGTCATCGTTAAACTAACTTGTTCTAGAAAGTGCTTTTGCTTCTTTGTACAACATGTATTTATACTTTGAAATTTTATTAAACATCTTTATTTTTAATCATATAAATCATTGACAAGTAAAAAGACCCGTGTTAGAATTATTTATTAAACAGGCTGCGTCATCATCACGCAAATGTCATGTTACTTTATGAAAGTTTCATTAGCTTTAGCGCATTTGACATAAATGATGATGTTTATAGATGACATTGACAGATATACATAGGTATGTTTTGTACGAGCCTGAAGGCTAAGCCGGGGGTCGTGCATTTGTTTCCCACTACATATTGCTATATAGGAATCCTATTATATATATTAGAATATACAGAGGAAGGCAAATCCAGGGTTCCATAACTACATAGTTTGTCAGGTGTTACCTTAGCACAAGATCAGTGTAGTTATGAAGAAATGGCCATTATAGTAATGTCCCTATGGGTAGTTATATTAATACAATTCTAATTTTAATAGTGAATAAAGTTCGCACATCACCAACAGAAACGATTAAAGTGTTGCGAAATAAATTTACATAACCAGTCGGCGGTAGGCAGTCCTTCCGTTTAGTGTAGTGTTTCACACCGCACCGACATCGATATCTGTAAGTCGAGTAGGCTTGCATCATAAAGTATCGGTTGCGTGTCAGCACCGATGATGTCGAGGTTAACTGCTAGTGCTGATCAGGAAAGTGACTTTACTTGGCAACCATTAACTCGCTGATGAAATCCAAACTCATTTCCGCGGTACCCCTAATCAATGCTGTTATCATTATCGACAGGAGTTTATTTTCACGTTCATTTAAAACTAGCCGATACCCTTATCATATATGTACAGAGGAGAAAAAAAAATTGAGGAAAAAAATATACTTTGCTAATCTTAAATTCGTTAAAGTTGCCGTTTTTTAAAACTTTAATAAATATTATCATAATAGTTTTAAGAGGTAAGATCCATGTGCGTAAGCAGTAAAACTATAAAACTGATCGGAATCTATCCAATAGTTTTAGCCCGATGCGTCTCTAAGGGCAGACCACTATCATTTTATTTAACCCGAAGCTTTATAAGTATCAACTGCCTTACGTATTACTGTAAAAATTCATCGATGACACTAAACAAAAAAATTATCTTGGGAAATTTTGGGATTTCATAATATACTTAGTATATGACATGTATAAAAAATTATCAAAATTTCCGTGAATTACAATCAGTGTTTCGATATAAAAACGGGTGAATCTTTTAATCTTCAAATAAAAGATAAACAGTGAAGTACACATAAAGATGAAACGAACGGAGTACTATGAACGGACGACGTTCAAGCAAAAGTGTCCATAAAACAGACAGCGGTGATGAAACGACTAGTGATAGTTGTTGGTTCCGATTCAATTGGAAACTTACACTTTATGATACATAAAATAGACAACAGCTCAAAATAAACTACACAAAACGTGAGAGATAAAGTTCAACAGAACGAAGTTATTTAGTTTTGTGAAGAGCGAGTGAACAGCATATATATAATTTAATATTTCGTTACGTATAATTCTTATTCTTTTTATCAAAAACCTGATAATGTAGGACATTCATATTAACTTGTAAACCATTTATAACTCTCAAATGGACATGAATATCTCCTTCCAATTGGAGAATGCTTGAAATTTAACATAATCGCGCTGCATTTGGGTTTTCACAACTACTATCTTCCCCAGGGATTCAGACATGGTTCCTTGGTTGTTGTAAAAATTTGCCATTAAAATTCAACCACCCAAGGAGAGACGTCATCTCACGTTACCTAAGAGATCGGTCGGTATATACACCTGCGTCATAACGACGAACGTTTTGCTACTCCTTTATATAAGCAATAACGTTTTCACGTGCCCACAATCGTGACTGGAGACGTTTCGAATAAATAAACAAATAAGAATTGAATTATGTTCGCGTCAAACGTAATTTATTCATCCACAATCAACTGAAATACGCAATTGAATTTCTTCGTTTGCTGTGGCGATGGGAATAAAATTGTTGGTGAAAATAAAGCAGTGACAGAGCCTGTATATTAATGCTATAGAGACATTAGTCGTGTTTGTTAGGGATAAGAGAATTTGTGATTTTTACGGTATTACCAACACAAAGGTTTTATTGCAACCTGGCTAAATTCCACCGTACTGAAGTTTGCATTTTATTTATCGTAGCAAATCTCTCGTCTATGATGATATCGAATAATGTAATAGTAAATCATAATAAATCTATTTCATCGTCGAATGAGAAACGCTGAGATGCTACCGTTAGTCTGCTAATAAATGGTTGATCCCTACGGACAATAGCGGCATATACATAAATCCTGGATCATTTACATGATGTCGCCGTTGGTGCACATTCAGAGAGTAAAATATCATTAAATATAGCATATAAAATATTAGATGAAAATAGCATATCGATGAAAGAGAAATAAAAAGCATCTACATTATGGATGATATTGAAGTTTTACACTAAAACGAGATCAACGAATCTCAAACAATGGAACACAGAGACAAAACGACTCAACCGTCTGTCGAAAATCTTTGAAAATATTATGATTAATGTTTATTTGTTTTAGAAGAAGATTCCAACGAAAGAACAAAGGAATTACATTTTCAGATTGATTTAGAAATCGTATCATTTTAATAGATGTTTAAATATACATATGTAGACGAGAATGCAGATGTTGCAAGGTAACAAAATGTCAAAGGGATATTTTTAAAAACATAAATAAAATTATAATGAAAACAAATTTTCAAATAATAACTAGTTGGCGTTAATTTTAGTTACAAAATTAAAGCCTTATTAATACTTTAAACAATGTACAAGTAAAAGTCAGTGTTCTCTACAGCTCTTACGAACCTAATCCGTCTAGTTTACACTTAACCCACTGTAAACCGAATATTCTATTACATAAAACAAACTAAAAATCACAATATCCCTGAGTAAGAACGCCTCCAGACGCGACCCTCGTTGGAGTTTCGAACGTGCATCATGGGGAATGTAAACAGGGAAACGCAGCCGGATCGATACGGCGCGGTAAACACGTCGGTCGCCATGGCAACGCGGCGGGAGATCTCGTCACTTCCGCCCCCGCCCGGCCGTCGCGTCTGTTGTGACGGTGCGTGCAGCCGGTGTTCTGTTTTATTTTTAATATTTCACATTGTATTATTTGTTTCGTTGTATCGAACATAATTGAATTTAATTGGCTTGTAATAATCAATACAAATTCAAATATTGCATTAATACAATCGTACAGTATTCGCATAGTAATTAGTTTGTGGCTGTCTTTGTCTGCGATGTTCTAAGGAAATTTTGGATACTAAAACGAAAAACAAAGTAAAATCGTACCCCTAAAATAGGGTGGATTTGATTCGATTTTGCAGGATAGGGTGGCTTTATAGAGGGTAAAAATGATGGAGGTAATGAGAGAAAAACGTCTCTATTTTGAACATCTTTAAGAGCAAAGTCAAATGCACCAGCTAATATTAGTATAAGTGATATTACTCACTAAAGAGGGTGCCTTGTGGTCTTTCTCTCTTTGCAGCAAAATGGACTTACCTGTGAAAAGAAAATATTTTCCATTACATTACAAGATATTACACACTTAACACTAGATACGCACATTGATTTACATTAAAACAGTAATAAATATATTCCAACTATTCCAACAGTGTGGTGGCATGAAAATAAAACTCACAATTTTTTAAACCACTCTTCATATGCTTTTAAATATATAATTAATACAGAAGAAACGATTCAGTAGTCTTTACGTAATTCGGGTTTGGCCAAGAACAGTATAGATTTCATCCTTTAAAATAAATTGAATGCATGCTTTTCTCCATTGAATCCAGAGTTATTTACACCCATATTGGCTAACGTGGTTTTTAAGCAGTTTATAACAAGATTAATGTTTCAAGTATTAGCATCGAAACTGTTCTCGACTCCATCACTCTCAATGTAAGACATGAGAGGATCATTTATTACTCTTTCAGCATCTTTAGCTCCCACTTTGAAGTGGATAATCAGATTGGAGAGAAACTCTTTCGCTAAGATGGCATTACGTTTAACTGTAGAAGATTTTTTAGCTCAAGATAATTGAGCCTATTTAAATTGTTACTTACGATGCAAATATAAAGTAAGTCAAATATTATTTAATGAGACTTAAAATTAATGGAAGTGGTTGGCTGAAAATCACAGCTAAATGAAAACCTAACAAGCCTGAGTTTGATCGGTTGCTGATGATTCTTACAGATATGACCTCAATATCAATTCAATATAGTTGATCAGTTAATCTGCGAATCATTAAAGGTATGTGCAATACGTTCGCCTACATCAATCAAACATCTTTTGCAATATGAAATTAGAAGAACGCTTCATCGCGTCAAATGCGAGAGGTTGCGGCATTTGCCAACAAAGCGGACCTCAACGTGATATAAAAGGAGATTATAAGGATTCACTCGTGGCACAAATCATTATAAGCGGGATGTGTTACGTTTGAAATCACAATTTTTTATAAGGATTCCCTTGAAACGGGCAAAAATGTACTGTCTTATTTATAACTCTATGTTGTGTGTCTTGTTCATAATTCTTCAACTGTCTTATTTACCATTTATCAATTCTTGGTCATTTATGAACAATCCGTAATTTAACGTAATAATTTCTTCGTAATACGTATTGGTAATCCTGAAATAGTAAAGGACTGTCTCCTAAGCTTGTTTAATATGACTATTTAAACACTATTGTGAGCTAGAAAATAACGAAATAAACTTTCAAAGTAAAATAGTCTTTGATATATATAAATGATTATTTACTGTCAGTTTTGTAACACTTAAATTTGAAACGTTCATTTTTTGTGTCCAAATTGAAACATCATTTCAATTTCTTGAACACAAGATAGTACAGAATTTTAAAGACCTTATTATAAAGTTAGAAAAGCAATCTAAACATTTGAATTAATTAATTAAAAAATTAAAAGATAATGAAATGGAAATTGTTAATGGGAGATTCAGAAATATAAAAAAAGACGTGCATGTGTAAACACAATGATAAATCTAGGATACGTGAGCTAGGACTCAATGGACAAAGATATTTGGCATTCAATGGTGTCTGCCTACCCCATAAGAAAGCTAAAGTATAGGAAAGATAAAGTAAATTTCTTTCGAGAGCAAAATTTCATCAAGTGGGTAAATTTCACCGAGTTGTAAAACAATGTATTTCATAAATACACCCAGTTTGTTGAGTCTAAATTAATATACGTATTTAAACTATTTTGGTTAGATCTAATTATAAATTCAAACACCAAGGTTAATTCATATAATTAATTTCAATTCAGATTTTTTCTACAATATTAAATAAATCCCAAACCCAGATTGAAGCCGAGCTTTGTCGAAAAGTATAGTACAAATTTATTTTTAATGAGAAAAACAAATCAACATGCGATGTTATCTATCGCGCACAAGAAATCCATTAATGACATAACAGCCAACGATCTTATGACAACTACATATTAATTTCGCACTTGTGAACTGCAGCTGAGTCATTGACATTCTTTTGATCGTACGTACAGTGAAGCAGCTGGGAATCACTAGATATATCCAGTCTCAAATGCCTTTAATAGACGAGAATGTATGACTTCAATAAATGTAGAAGCGGCGAAAGAAATTTATCAGGACAGTAATCGGTGAAAATTTTACGTTTTGTCTATTTATACTGGAAATTGAATAGATATTTGGAAGTAAATAATGAACTTCACGGAATGTTCTAATTAGGTACTGCATATTCCTGCTAGCAGCAGTGATAGAATAGTTTCAAGATCTTAGTCTGCTAAAACGAGTGTTTGTCATTCCAACCTGATGCATCTAACTTTACAAAAAGTCAAATATTTTAAGTTTTCCTGTTGCTTCTTTATAAGAATTAAGGGAAGCATCGCGTGAGAAACTATACACCGTAGAATTCTGCATAATGTTTTCTGAGACGTGTAAAAACTGCCAATAAGTACCTATTTCGCTAACGTAGCGAATGACAACGTGGAGAGGAAAACCGGGTCCAACATTGAATTGATGACACGGTTGATACAAATGATGATGATGATGAAGATGACGATGACAATGGTGAGACTTTATAAGTGAATCGTTGATCGTTTAACTCTGTCGATAAACGATCTAAAAATAGATTAGCTTGTTAATTAAATAGTTCCAAAAACAATGAAGACAAAATTTTCTACGAATCAGCCGATTCGGCTTTGTTGAATATGAGCATACCTTTAGCCAGACTCTATCAACAATTTTAATGATGTGCGAGCCGACTTATACGGTCATCGCAGTTACAAACGACAGCAGCAGACGAGTATTAAATGATGAAATTGGTTTCGAAATATGAATATTTGAATCGTTATAAACATTACTGGGTTGTATAAATCATCTAACTGTGCATATTTTAATGATATATTTAAGACCATAAACAACATCATCATCACCAACATATTAAAGACAATGTATTGCAACATGGGAATACTTGAATAATAAATTTATTGGGATATTTTCATTATTAAATGAAAGGTACAATGTTATATTAATCGCCCAGTATACGCAACTTATATTTCAAAGTAAATTGATTTAAGGAAATTCTTCATGTGGAACGGTTGTAAAAGGATCACTGCCGTCTGGGAGGATTATATGTAATTATAGAATCAGCGTAGACTGAAAGGTTTTTAGAATAATGTACGATTATCGTAAGTACGGGTATTTTTTGCAAACGAGAGGGTACAGAACACGACTGAAGAAGTTGAATTACATATTTATTTTGAATCAGAACTGATTGAAATCTGACCCGTTGAAAGTAGACGGGAACATAGTAACGATTAGACCACGTTACATGTTGAACGTAGATAAGATTCTTGCCAATAACTGTTAAACAATAATGAGTATAAAACTACTTGCCACGGAATGAAAGATACGACAAATCTTTTTAATGTCATCTTTGTAATGATGCATCTTTGTAATGCTTGTAATGGTCACTGATGTGCTTATGTACATACACGATACCAAAAGCGTCGTAACAAATACTGAACTATATAAACAAACCATGATACAAGGACACACAAAACGATTGATTCCTGGATTCTCCTCGCTTTCTTCATATCCCTCTTCAATATTCATGATAACGTAATTATAAAGATCTTACAACAGGTCCTCTGTCTTCGTCGTTCAGCTTACAAATATTTATAGACCATGCACTTGCAACAGATATGCTAAATAGTCTCATTGGAATTTCATCGGGGCGCGATTATTCATTGTATTGGCGCCACCCTGTACGTGAACAGTCGCCACTTTTACACGATTCGAATTATAACTCGAGTTATACATAACGCTATTAATAGGTCTGAAGAATTAGATGATAACTAAAATAAATATAACAAGGCAGTGCAATACTGATACAATAAAAAACATAATTACAACGGACCACCTATTGTTAGACAATAAATAAATAAAGATATGAATTTAGAAGACAAAACTATACCAATGGTAAGATAGAATGAAATGGGATTACTTAATTTCGGTTAAAAGAAAAACGACATTGATTAAAATTTCAGGATTAAAACATTTAGAGGGGAAAAAAGGTGTGAAATGTGTAATTTTTTAAAATTCTAAATAGGTACGTTATGACGTTACACTCCTAAATTCGGTTGTTGCTTGTAACAACTATTACCGGGAACCATAACAGTATAATGTGCCCACTTCGTTACCGCCTTAACGAGATCTACGATAAAACGCAACGGTTGAAACGTAAGCCTCGGTACAACGCGGACAAATTCAATTTCGACGTTCTCTCGTGATTTTTTTTTTCAAAATCCGAATTCTATTCCGAACTGATAAGGTTGAATATTAAGTGCCTTGAATATTCAGTACATGCAAATTTAAGTTTGCGCTGGAATACGTAATGGGAGACACCTGCGGTGAGCCGTTGGGTCGCCCTTGAATTTACTGTAAAAACCTGGCCCCGATATTATCTGGAGTAATTTTGGATAAACATAGCAAAGATATTAATCAAAGTCTGGTTAGCTAGTGGCACAAAATTTGCCCTTGACATTCTAATGACAAAATTATGACAATGTTTTCATATTTCGTTAGAATTCTTTGTTGGGGCTAATTTGATACTGAAATTCCCACAAGTATTTGTTGGATTAGTCTTGAATAATCTCCATCGTTATTCGAAAGATTTTTCAGATAACAATTGCAGAAAAATTCGTTAGGAAATTAAATAATGACAAAAATGTATCGATATTTAAAACAACAATGTTGTATCATTATAAATTGGAAAAAAATGTGATTACTTCAAAACAAAATCCATTATGACTCTACGAAAGGTCGAGTGAAGGGATCTCGTTGGTATTGGCACTCTCTTTGTTATAACCAAAGAATAGGAAAATGACATGAATGTCAGTTAAGATAATCTATGCTTTTGGTTTACTGTCACTCAAAGTCTGCAGTGAGATGTTGTAACTCAAATAGTGAAGGTGCCAGCTCCGGCCCGCTCATTATCTTCAATGTAATGACTGAGTTACACACATACTTCGTTACATTGTGCGTTATTAACTTATCCACCGCAAGATTAAAACTTGAGAATCTTCTCAACGGAGTCATTGTACGAGACGAAATTTTATTGCGTGGTCTACAGCTGACTACCTTTGAACTAATTTAGTCTTGTCCTATTATTTTTATCTTATTGCAATCTTACACGATCTTATCAAAACTATGGTAACAAAGACATATTTATTTATTTATATACTCGCCAACAACAACGCACACTATTCTATATTTCAAAATTTTTATATGATTTTAACAATTTGTACAATATTTTTTTATTTGGTTATTAGTCAAATATTTTAGGAGAATTAATTTTCGTGCCATTGTTAATCGAATTAAAATTCATAGAAAATTGGTCACAAAAGCAGACGAGCCGTGATATTCTGCGCAAAGACCAGTATCTAACAGTGAAACGATAAATGAGCTGATGACGATTTCAAATATATGTGTCATAATTTCATGAAAATGAGTTTAAACAATGCCACAGGCGAGCACGAATCGAAATAAATAGTAATCAGTGTTATTTTAAATACAGCCATATAAATTTAAACAGCATGCATTCCATACACCCAGTTTTTTTAAGTACATGACAGCTTGTATTCATTTAAGCGTTGGATTTGTAAACAGACATAAATACTTTTGTATGTGAGCACGGAGATTATGCAAGCTCCAATGCTTCGAAAGTAGTCCAATACAATTATTTCAGAAAAACTAAAATAATAAACGTGAACGCTACACTTGCAGTCGAAACGCAGCATAAAACGAAATTGTTTTAAATAAACAATAGCTCAAAACATATGTTAACAAACGGGACCGCTCCAGTTCAACTTGGCGTATACCAAGCAAAGAACATAACTACACTACTAAATTAGTTCCACGCTAAAACAGTCTGTATTGTGTATCACGAAGAACGATAATTGGTTGAACATGTAATGCTGCCGAGAACTACACTTGCGCGAGTGCCGTGATGCGAGAACAAACTTAAGTGTCTGTTTTAGTGGTCCAATTTTTTTTTGTGAACGCTTAACTATTGACTATGATAGTAAACAGAAGTTCAAAATGGAGGCGGACATGAAAAAAGTAAAGGAGACCGTTCATAAGTGATTTAAAGTATTGCATAATGAATGTTACTGTTTTTTATCACGCACAACATTTCAACTCATTGAGAGTTGCATTATTGAGAGCAAAGTGGTTATATTCTATCGTTGAGTTAGCAAGAATCATAGACAAGTATGTGACGAATCAGACGTAATAGCATGATTTATGCCTAACGTGAGTATTCGTCCAAAAATATAAATTACGTGATCATTGTGATCAAGGACAGTCAGTTATGGAAAGTATTTTAGCGTTTTTGAAATTCTATAATAGGTACGTTAGTGTTATATACTCGTAAGTGCTGTTAGGGAAATCATCAACAACTCTTTAATCGTTCTACTGTTCTCACAGTCTTCTCGTCTCGTAAAACTATTAACTTCCACGCCTTAATTAGCCCAATAGAAAACCCAAGGAAGCGTAGGTTTCCTCACGAAGATTTAAAAAGATAAATAGGAAATTATTTAATAATAATAATACATAATTATAATCAACTTCTTTATTCGTCTTCTATATCACCGCAGTCCAGTCTATACGAGTCACTGCTATTCCTCTTACAATTATTATCAGAACAGAATAAATACCTTGAGTATAAGATATGCTTATATACTTCAGACCGGAAGGAAGTTGCCCATAACGGAATAAGCCATTACGCGGCATTAATTATTCAGGTTTCTTATAAGGGAGTAATTTACCTAACAGTTTAAATTTTAAAACATATTGGCATTGGTCACAGGCGCCGAATGCCGATCATTATAAACTCGTTTCTTTGGAACCCTTTCACTGCATGGTAACAGTTTAACTTTTTCATGTCATTGTTAAGGGCAAGGTGAACGCGAACAACAAAAAAAGTCGAATCGAACAAAGCTTGCTATTGTAATGTACCTTTGACCAAAGTTACCTTTAAAAAGTAAACTTATTATTTAAGTATGCGTACGTATGTATTATATTTTTTATCACAATGCATTTGTGTGTGTCTTAGGTTGCCTGGAAATAATCGTTACATAGTTGTAAGGTTCGCCATTTGTTTATATTTGTTTTGTTTGTATGTGCTATTCATAGAACTTCCCATTTGTTGTAACAAATAAACCATGTGTGTTGTGTAGTATGTAACTAACTATATATGCCATTTAAATCATCATCACCACCATCATCGTCATCATCAGCCCATCATCTTAAACTGCTGGACATAGGACTCTCCAATAGCAGGTCACTGAGCTCGATCTTTATCTAATTGAATCCACGCACTGCCAGCCTCTGTGCATACTCGATGAAGCTGGAAAGCGTCCTACGCTACATTTAAATCAGCTTATGAAAAAGTAATAGCATGATATAGACCGTACAATTTTATTCAATTATTTTCATATTCAGCATCCAATAGAATCAATTAATATCGCTGTATACGAATCGAATCGTAGTCGGATCGTATACTTTAAAGCTGACTGAAGTATCCTTTAGAAGGTAACCTTGCAATTAAGGTAACTGGTGCTTCACAGAGTGGATCTGGCAATGCTGTTTTCACATTAAAACTTATACAGTATAATATCTTCAGATACTTTTACAATTCCGTTCTGTATCTATCCGTACCGTGTACGAAACAGAGAATTCAATTAAGAATCAATTATCTTCTAGAGCTAGAAACTAAAAGTTTATCGGAAATATTTTGTTCTAAAATCTACATTATTAGATACTTGGTCTAAATGTAATTATTCTATACCTTATCTGTAATACCTGTAAAGTTCCCTTTGCTCCCCAGGAACTACTAAAAAAAAAAAAATTCACGTCCCATACTAGGCCGTTATTAAGTAATTTTTCTATCGAATTTCATGAAGTTTTTGCCTTTTAAATTGCTAATATTATTATATCATCATCTAAGTCAATTTACAGAATAGACAGAAAGCACTAAGTGTCAAATAACCATACTCACAAATGACATATCTACATCCATCATTCAGTGATCACAAATGAAAACATTAATTCGACAAATTATTTATTTATATTTAAATAAGTTAGCATTTCACGAATGTGTTTTATTTGCTTCAGTTTCAGCGGTGATTCGTTAACTTCTGAAAGAAACGCTTCGTTAGCGTCATTCATTATTAATATCGCCCGTGTTTCTTATTTGCTGTTCGCCGGGAGAACATAATTTAGAATTTGTCACGAGTGTGATGCAAATGAATATGTAGGGCTGACACATTTCGCTTCGTCTCACGTTTGTTTGCTTCGGAAATCTCACTGAATGCGCCTATTTTTGACAACGTTTTCGTCTTTCATATGTTGACATCTACACAATTTCTATATTGAATTTTGATATTTTGACTAAGGCTGTATGATTTGTCGTTTTAGAATGTCGCGGTATTTATATAGTGTATAATATAACACAATAGATATGTATAATTTGTGCCTGGTGTACGGCAATTGGTTCACCGCCTATTCCATGGGACGTCAACGTGACTGGTGAAATGTGGAGGTGCGCTACACTCCTCTGCCTACCCTTCCAAGGCGCTTACAGGCGTGATGTTAAGTTTTTAGTATGTATGATATATGGAATGTTTTAAAGGAATTTGTTGAGACAGTTAATATTGTAACAATTGAGTACCAAACTACCTTTTGTATCACTCCCTCTACTTACATATACGAGTATGTATGTACATATGTCGATTGTTTTAACATAAATGACAGTGTTGTCATCAAAATTAGCAACTCGCTTATAATTACATGATATAGCTTGCATCCAGGCTGTACTCGTGGAAATGGTAATTTAAACACATTTGCATAACACACGCTTTGAAGTTACGACTTCCTTGAATTTTCGTGAACTGTAACGAATTTATACGTGACGTGCAGTATTGTCGCGAGTGTTCAGGTTCTCTAATTTAACTTCGTATTAACAAGTTTCGGCATCGGTGCTTTCAGTTTTGAGCTGTCTCGTGTGTAAAATTCGTGTAGATGTGTGTCAAATTCAATAATAATACAAAATCGACGAAGTAAACTTAATATTCAACGAGACACGTTTAGCCCAGGACCGGAAGGAGTGGCGTCGATTAGGGTAGGTCTATGTCCAGCAGTGGACATCTAGAGGCTGATGATGATCAAGATATTGGAACATGTGGGTAGTAACATTTTTATTTAAAACATTAACTATTTTGTGATTCATATAAAACCGACTGCAGCCAACTGATTAAAGAATTTTATGTAGTTTAAATACATTTTATAAATAAGGTTTCCAAAAAATAACTTTAAAATCAACCTGAGCAAATAAGTTTAATTTAAAATGATAACAAATAGGATGTAAAACTATTTATAACTGGTGTCCTGATCATGTATACACGGTATACACGATAAGCTTGCTCAAACAGCGAGTTTTCAAATTGGTTCCGTTTAAAATACCTTTAAAATTCTGCTTTTCCAGAGCACGCAACCATTCTACCCTCACGTAATCGCATTATCTGGTCAAATTAGAGATTTTGCTCCATTATAGTTGATTCGATTCGAGAAATAATAGTTTAAAAGTGGAAATAGGAATGTTTAGAAATTTGAATTCTTTTTTCAAAAAAATGAACCTGTTTTCTTTTCGTACCGAAGCAGTCGTAGAAATGTTAGATCGCTCAACAGAAAGGTGGCACTCTTTTAAATGACTTCATTGTTAACATAAATCTCAGGTACTTTTTCTAAAGACCTGTACCTACATTTTAATAGCATAACAAATCATAAATTTATTGAAAATTCCATTTTCCAACTATCAAGTGTGAATAAAAGTTTCACGTAATCAAAACAGTTTCAGTTAATGTGCCAGACATAAAATTGTTTTCGATTAAAACTATTTTCATTTTGTCTATGACAATACAAACGATTCGAATTTCGAACAGTGTTCTTCAAGACAAAGAGCTTCTTATCGCCATATTGCGCTTTAAGTGCTTCGAAAATGGAACACGTCATTCGAAACTCGGACGTTATTTCCTAACAGTATTTCGAAAGAAATTTATAAAAGAGAGTTTCCCCCTGTTTGGTAATTAAGTGCTTCTATTGTTTTGTGGTTGTGAAAGAATTTTTCTTTGATTTTTCTTCAAAACTCATTTTATATAACAAAATTCTTGGGCAATAAGAGTAAACAGTTGTTATGGAAAGGATTTCATCAATCATCCGAATACAACACATTAACGGCGTACAATAAATAGGATACTAGTCGGCTGTGCGACTAGTCGCAATCTATTATACTACAGTCCATATCGGGCACAGGTCTTTAGTGCCGAAGGCGAAGGTCTGAAATAAACTGAGCCAGTTAACGGCAGAAATATTGGTCGTCACTTTTAACAATTTTCTTATATATACGCCTCCGCGAATTCGCCTTAAGTTATTATTATTATTGCATCATTCGGCACGATTCCTCACAGAACCGATAACACCGAATGGCGAATATCACGCGTTTCTTCCATATTCATCATTCTCCTCATACATGCGCGAGTTTGATCACTTATGACTCATCCAACAGCCTATCCTATATACCTACCAAAGACCTATTTGGTATTAACGTACAACTCAGTACAGTTACATAACGCTAACAAAGATGGTTACATGGCAAACAGCCGTTCGCAGAGTAGTCGTGCGTCACAGCCAGCATCGCTTTGTTATGCATGCCATCTGTAGCTACGGCAATGATAACACCCATTGTAACATTATCTCACCTTAATATACCCATTTCATTGGTTAGAATAATTCTATTCAAATTGATATTACAAACAAAATGTATGAAGGTTTATTTGGCCGATAACAACTTTTTAAAATGCTAAGATTTGGTCGAAGCCATACAAATTAGTGCTAAAGGATGGTAAGGGAAGAAATTATAAAAAATGGCTTAGAACATTTAAACGGATTATTGAAAAATGTTTCTAATTACATCAGTCGTCTAAAATCCCTAAACGTGAAGCAGTGGACATATTCCGAACGGAACACGATCGATGTGTTGTGCCACAGCTAATAAATAATGGAAATGTCAATTGAATAGGTATTGTCTATGATTTGCGTAATTGTACTTAACTACTTACTTACTTAATCATGTAAGAATGTCATATAATTACTTAATAATCTAAGAATATCATATACACATAATATTTGTATCTTTCTTTCGAATTAAAATGGTAGAAAATGAGAAAAAGTCATTATCTGTTAAAGTTATCACTAGACCTACAAAAATCTTAAAATCTGTGACATGCTTACATATATTAAACGTACAATAATTCAGAAATTATCTATAAAAATTTGGCAGATATGTAAAAGAATGTCAACGTCGCGTCAACGCCGAATGAATTCTAGCGTAGAATCAATTTTTTTATATGTATACCTACAACAACTAATACTAGATTTTGCTAAATACAATTTATTTACTGCAATTGAAATTTATTGTCGTTGTTGCCGTTGAAAAATCTTATGTTGTCCGATATTCACCATCAGCTCTTAAAACCTAGTTATCATTATACCAAATCTTGCTGCTATGTTGAGTTCTGATATAGTGGTCTTCCAAATGTCTAGTTAACTATTATTAAGATATGATTTGTAAACTGAATCATTAGTACTCTATCTGTTCTGTGGTTTAACAGCCAATTAATTTCCCTTTGATTTTCATATCCGACTTAGTGTCTATTTTAATTGCGTGTTCGTCGAAGTGATCGTTACGGGGTGACTTCCTGTTTCAAAATTGAAATTGTTTCCAATTTACAACGTTGTTGATGATATTATCGAAAATACTCCAGTTCTAGCAAACGTTCAACTCCATGTTTTTGTCTTTTTTTTGGATTTTTACATAATCTTGTAACCATACAATAAGCTTTCTGCTACGTATATCGTTAAACATAAAGCTGTGATGAAAAAAGGTTTAAAAGCCAAATTGAACTTTTAGTTCAAACAATTTACACAAAATTGTGCTTTGATATATAGGGCGAGGTTTAAAAATATTAAAAAAGTTGACTGAATGCCCGGGGCTATTTACTGAACTTCGGTCCGTGCGAGCTTACTTCCAACAAATTTGTTTGACAGAGGCGACTTTGTTGATGTAAGTTGACTTTAATTATGCTACTAAGGTCTATGGGTTGCAGTTTAAACGGTACAACTTTTATTGTTAGTACAACAATACCAAGCGAAACTTGGAATTGCCCCGAATGAAGTGGAATTTGTAACGGACCAGATAAATGGTTGATCATAATATGATGGTGGTCATAATTATGATCATTAAAACTTTTGTCGTTTCATTTTTAAACAGAGGTTGCCTCTCAAAATGAGAAGGTTTGGAACCGTAGTCTACCACACTGACCAGATACGGGGTGCAGACCAGGTGGCAGAATATTATAGAGAACTCTAAAGTGGGCAGGTTTGCTCACCATGTTTTCTGTCAACATTATCGCAAAGGCCAATTAAAGTTTAAATACATTTCTTGCAAAGATGTTGATCAAGGTGCTCAAAATACAATGCATTAGTGCTTTGGATTGGAATAAATGTGTATGGTCAGCAAAAATAGTGCATTTTAATGTAGTAATCACGTGTGGCATTTCTTGGTTGTATACGCATTGCCGTGCTTCGAAGTATTCTTGAAGCAGTTAGTCGCGACAAGTTTGAAACTATTAATCGGTTCCGCTGTACATTAAACTGGTTAAGTATGCCAGTGATATACTGCAGTTAACAGGAAAGTCCGGACTCAGGAATGGAAGGTAATTACATATTTCTCTACCTCAAACCACGTTTATAACAGGTGAGATCCTAGAATATGATGTAAATGTAATAAGAGCAAGGAATATCGTGTCAGATTCTTTGTAAGTATAATTTAGGTCTTCATATCCATATTCAAAGACAATAAAGTATGATCAAACCGTCAACTGTCAACAAATCAAGATCCCACATCATCGGCTAACAGCCGCCAATGTAAATAAGGCGACGTAATTAATATGTAATTAGATATAATTAATTTGTTATGGCGGCTGCGTGCGTACGTGATTTATGGAGAACGGAAGTGACGTTCTGAATGAAAACCTACTGAGGTGGATGTTGTTCGAGAACGAGATGTATCTATATGATATTACAAAAGACAAAACCACGGCTAATTGCACTGGCTGCCCATAGGCAGTGCGAAAAGCCGGACTCTTAAATTTTCAACCTGTATTGACCAGCGTGGGGATTGTGGCTATAACTCCTCAGGGTAGACAATGTCAAGCAGTGAATTTAGGCTGTTGATGATGAAGATTAATAATAAAAACGTTTTACACTTATAGATTCACACTAACGACTGTATTGTGATGGTAATAAACTGTAAATACACACAGTGACAAGTGCAATGTTAAAGGTAGAACGAGAATAGGTTTTGGGTTTCCTGATTTTAGATGTTTGCCGCGATTCGGTCTCGGATTCCTTCTCAAAGCGCAACGACGCACTTCACATCGTGTCGTAAAGGTCGCCGTGTACAAAACATTTTATTGGTTGGTTGACTTTTTACAACATCTAGTAATTTAACAAATGATACACACCCCATTCAATGTCTAAGACAAAAATAATTTTGTAGATACATATATTAGAACTTCGACACCGTAATCGAAAACAGACTTTGAATTTAATACGCTTAATTAGTAATTATATTTTCGTGCACGAGTAATCAATGGCACAGCGAGGCAGATCAAATATTAATCTCTCTACCAATGAATTAGTTATAAATTTCGTAAACTTCCAAGAGTTTCGAAGTTAAATACATTGTAGTTTGCAACTTTAAGTATTCATTTTTAATAACCTTACTTATCTATGTTATTAAAACTACGTATGAAAAACATTAATTTTACTATTGTTTTACCGAAATAGCGTATTTAATTTAAAAATAAAATTTATTATAACAGTGCCGTTATAGGTTATTGCCTAAACTACCATATAGATTAATCTATAATCAAATCAATGCTTTTCTTTTCAAAGATCCATAAATGATCGGTTATAGTCAAGTGACACTGCCATCTAGCGAGCAATAAACAAATCATTCTTATTAGTTTAATCAAAAGATGGCGCTGTTACGCAATACTGACAATCTGTTGTTAGCATTAACAAATTTACGTTTTTAGGTATTTAAATAAACCTTAAGCTTATAACGTTAACGTCTAAACTTGCCGGGAACAGCTAACTTTATACATTAATTGTACAATCAAGGCCTAAACAAACATCGAATAACCCATACATTAGACGTTTTATTTGAATAATTGTAATAACTGTTGAATTTTGCCGAACAATGTATGTACGTAGAATGTTACGAATGGAAAACGCGTGTTCAGCGAACGAACACTTAACTTAGTAAAATGTATAATGAGGACCTCAATGTAATTGTATATTTCAATTTGAAATTATTACGCATTAAATGAGAAACGGTAGATGTGGCACAGGTTTATAGTGATTTAAGGCACTGCTTTCAAAATAAAAAATCTGTTAATAAAAGAATAATTGTATTGGATCGATAGTCATATTTTAATTCTGAGGAATGAAGAATTCTGGATTTAGAATGTCTGTCATTCATTTATTCATTAAAACTTACTGGCTTTTTACAATATAATAAATATCAATGATAATGAAATTGCGAGTGTGAGACTTCCTATATTTTGAAGGCTTGTGAAATTGTCTATTTGCTTACACTTCCTGCGTGACCGTTGCTTTAAAAGTTCTTATACTGTTAAGACATTGTGTTCCACAGTGGAACGATAGAGTGATTGATGGAGCAGAATATTTATATATTTTTCTAACATGTGTATTCTGAACATGTAGGTAGTTGTTAAACGTGCAAAAATTACACGATTTATTTGCTTTATTGATGAAACAATGTGGGTTTCTGAAATTCTTCATACGTAGGTATATAATCATTATAATGATGTAAAAATAGTGGAGCCTGAGAATGAGATAGTACCTACATTAAAAAGTTAGAATTTAGTTACTACAACCAGGTTAAGAAAAACTGAACTTTATGAACTGAACGATATGACTTACGTTTCGATATCGTTCGCACCGATATCTATTCCATGATCGGCGGTCGGCACGCCTCGTCCGTTTAAAACAGCGTTGGATTCTGAAACAACAAGGAGAAATGTTATATATTTTTTAAATAGAATCCATTAATTAGACCATTAATATGTAATTATAAGTTAATGATTCCATAGGCATTATTCTGTTCGAGTATTAAATTGAGATGACGAACATCGATACGTGTATATATATCTCATATACATAGTAAATAGGAACACAAAAAAAGCAAAGGCCTAACTTCCACACACGTGTACTTAATCATTCGTAGTTCACATAATACTTTCCGAGTCGAAATTGACTATGACAAACGATCTCCATTCATCACTTTCAAATTTGAATTAAAATAACGCACGCACCGGTCACCTACATCCTTCTCTGACCAAAAGCCATCGGTTTAAAACTGATTTGTATTATGTTAAGAAATGACGATAGTGGAAGATGTGAATCTACCCGCAAGCTGCCATTTACTCCATAAATAAATCGATATAGAATCTAATAAATGGTTAAATAATTGTGTCGTTTATTTTCCATAATATAGTGTGAAACGACAGACAGACATAAGTATTCAAATCACACCATATAGGTTGTTTAAGAACCCGGAAAGTTGGGATTAATTGCAGATAAACATGGTGAACACTACACCAAACGTTACACAAAGGATGTTCAAAAGTTTAGGTTAGGTGAGGTTATATTAAGTTCCTACATTTATAAATGTATAGGTATACAGCGAAATTAGGACAAATCCAACAACTGCCGTACAAATCGTCACCCTGACTTAGTCGTACGTCCGGAGTATGTACTTAGGCTCGGTTTAAAAAATGAACCTTACAAAGCAGGTAGCAAGGAAACATCATTAAATACTAAGACAAAGCTTTCTTTATTGTAATAGACGTATCTTTGGGCCTTTGCATCATATTGTTCTCAAACCAAATTGCATTTACAGGAGATACAAAAGGACTTTACAAATGCATAGGATTCATTTTTCTATACACCTATGTATATAAAATCAAAAACAGATATATTTAGGTGTAAACTTATTAGGTTTTCGACACACTTTTCTATATGCACGTATAAAAAAAATGCTGCAGTTTTTTTAAATTCATATTATGTAGCAGTTAATAATAATAAACTTCTGAACCACCAGTGACCATAAATACAAACAATAGTATCTCGTTTAGTTTTAAAAATGAAACTATTACATCATAGATTCTTATTTAATGTTTCAGGTGTACGCGGAAACGACGACATCCTGACAGAATTACTCAATGACAATAGACGAGTGCGCGTTTAGCATTTTGGGCTCGGTTTAACAGTCCTACACGTGTTTTACATTTACATACAACAATTACCTCATCGCTATCGGATCGGTTATTTTAAATTATGTTAGGTATTTTATGTAGTTTTAGTACAATTTTAATGTAGCTATAACTTGAACATTTTTAACTGAGGTAAACGCGAAGTTTCTTAAAAAAAAAGCGTTGGCGTCCTTGAAGAAGGTTCTTGAACTTTTTAATGTTTATTATAATGTAAAAAATTATTGGACGTGTTAATTTTTTTCTTTAGGTCGATTATTTTTTAAAGCGTGTTTTTCTGTTTTATTTTACATATATTTATTTTCCACTTTTTGGTTCTAT
>DWME01000464.1:0-33384 GCA_018244795.1 Parelbella ahira ahira | reverse complement strand
ATCCCTAATGTAAGTATTAGATATCCAAATATCTACGATAAATGTAGGAAATTTGGATATGTTTCATATTGTCCATTTTCATTAATAAATTGCTTTTTAAATTCCACGGAAACTAAATATACATTTTTCAATTCATCAAAACCTCAAACTACTTGGAACCAGACTGAGTCTTCATGCATATGCTTTAATATTTATTACTTCTCAGAAACCTGAAGTGTTCCTATCTGTTGTTCAAGCTTTAGGAAAACTTGGGCAGGTTCCAGTAAGACAAACCGGGACGGAATTGCGAATAGTGTATTTAATCAAGTTTGCAATTAGATAAAACATACATGAGTATTTGATATTATGTTAATTTAAGCTATCATAAATTTTTGATGTTAAAGAAATTATAAAAGTAATTGAAAATGAAATCGAGGCATGTAAAAAATCAGCCAAACCAAAAATGATGGTAAATTCCTCGAAACAAATGTGTATTTTAGTAGTATTTATGGACACTGAAGATATCGCATCGATGTCGTTACTTATGGGAGACATACAGCGTATGAAACCAATAATTTGCATGAATGTATTTTGCCATCCATAATTTCTTTAAATGCATTGCACCTGACACTAAATCAGATGAGGTTTGAATTGGTAACTTTATCAAATTTATTGTCATTTCCATATTATGTTTGTCATAGACGTACCTGTTATATTTTTCAACAAATTGAACTGAGAACGGTTCTGCAGTGGCATAATAAGTATAATGGTCTCCACTAATAATAAAAAGAGGTCTGTTCAAAGAGATATCTTTAATAATAAGCAGTACCGTTGTATAGATCTCTTTCTGTTCAATTAACTTAGTTTATATTTATCTATGTCCTTGCACAAATAATTAATTAAATAAATAAAACCAAAGTAACGACTACCGAGTTTCATAGATTAGTTCACTTGAAAAAATTGTTGCAATTCATTGTTTTCATTTGCCGCGAACTGGATCCAAAAATTTGTGTCAAAATGACCTGTAAATCGATTATTCTATCCAATCTACTTGAAATTGAAAAACTTTCCCCGTAAGCCTAAATTTTTTATTCCTGTTGAAGTTATTAATTTTAATGGAAATTCAATCTCTATAGTTTCAAATTGCTGAACACAATACGTGAAATGTGGAGTCGTGTCGCTTGTATATTACAGAGATTGTAAATTTTGTATGATAAAATACATTACGATGACACGTAAAGTACACTTTAGGCGTCTGTATATCTTTTACTGATAATTGTCGAAATTTTGTAGAAAACTACAATTTTATATTTCAAAGCACATTTCTAAATTAGCAAAGTAAATATTGCTAATGAAAGAACAACATTCTTATTAAAAAATTGTTTCTTACCTGTTATCATCTGGCTTGCCGTTGTCAACAATTTCACATCATTATCCGCATCTTGTGTCTCCAATCTGACAGTGACGTTAAGAGGATCAAGCGTTTCGTCTCCAGCTCTTCCATGAAGAGTAACAAGGACGGCCGTAGTCTTCCCCGGCACAGCCACCTCAGGCGCCACTACTGAGAATCCGCTGTGGAAGAGAAATTGCCATTTAGTTCCGTTACCACGCTCGATTAGCTTCCGCAGAATTGGTTCGAGTCTTAAATTTATATCCCACTACTGTTCTTACTGCTTCCAATTTACTATTCCATTTACCTTCTACTTTATTCGCTCTATAGAAACTAATAACTGCAGGTCGTAAGTCACTTCCCACCTCTGTTATTTCAATCTTATTACAGTAGAGGTGTATTAAATGAGAAAAATGCGCGTTCATATTTAAAAAAATATCAGGCTTGTATAAATGTTTCGCCGTGTTATATCAAAAAAGATTCAATGAACAGTAAAAACCAAAGAATAGGGTATAAAACGTAGCAGATGGGATTAATAAAGTAAGTTACGGCGACAGCAAGGACATTCTTCAATGCCAAGTCAAAGAAGGAAGTGACCGACGAGAAATAAAAGACTAACGAAACTCCACTACGAGTTGGAATATTGAAAAATCTAGTCGCCAAGGCGACTGCAGTGCGACAAATCGTGTGGACACGTTCGAATTATTGTATTTTCCTTCGTGTGTACGGAATACTGAATTTTGTTTGACGTGAACATTCGTGCGCCTTCGTGTTTGAACACAATCTGAGAATGTTGTATGCTTTCGTTTGTTTGCATTCCCTGATACTATTTGGCGAGTTTAAAGTGTAGGGTAAAACGTGAGAGTTTTATTAATATTATTCTTTGAACATTCACTTATACGTAGTGCGAATTCGTGAGAATTACATACATATATCAAATATTTGACAAATTGTTATATTGTTGGATAAATGTTTATGTTTATAAAAATCAAATATATAGTAAAGCATCACTCGCGTTTAGATATTCATAGCTATATGTTCTCCAAGGCAATGCAGAATGATTCATGTGACATAACGCATAAATTTAATCATGAATTTCTTTAGCCAGAGTTAATAGTTAAATCGGGTTACTTTCAACTGACAACTGACAATTACATTATAGAACATTTATCAAGATCTTTATGTGTACAAAATACTTCAACATTATCAACCTGTTTAAATCCACTGCTGGATATAGACCTCCTCTGAACGGATTTTGTCCACAATCTCCACTATGGTCATATGGTTGGGGAGAGCAGAGTACGTTTTTCCAGCACATTATTTGTATCCTGGTGGTGCCTGGTAGACTGCGCCATACCGATTGGCCAGTACCAGTTACAAAATATAATAACTAGCATGTTAAATTTAATTTCAAGAATATTTCAATAGTTGAGAAGCTTTTGGGTTGATATTGTTGTTGATTTGTTGGACGAAGTTATTTATTTATCGAATAATTCAGTTTATGATTAATGACATGTAGAGTTTTGTTGTTCGTTTTAATTGTCGAATGACATTTTGTTGACTACAGTTGACAAATAGAATTTGACAGATTGATAAATTTTATTAGATATAGTTATAATTTTAATTACATTAAAAATATCAACTAAATTGCATTAATAAAAACAAAACATTAATAAAAAATAATAGTAACACGATAAACACAAGAAAACTGGAAAAAGCATTTCGAAATGTTATTAAAGGCCTGAATCAATTAAAAAAGCTCAGAAACTTAGAACTGTTCTCTTATATCAACCATGAGTTGCAAATAAAGGAAGTAGCGTTGAACAGGCGACAACTTGTGGAAATAGCTCATTATAACTTCATGGCTCTCGGGGGCTCGATGTTAGAAATCTAGAGTTCAGCTTTGTTCATCTCACATATGTACTCATATATGTTACGGTAGAATATATAGAGCTTTGGTTTATTTTGAATATGAACATATGTTACGACTGTTATTTATTAATATAATGGTTATATAAGATTATTTAAACTTTCTTTTTTCGTATACGAATACGACTGTATACCAATTTATCATATTATATAGGCGTAGTCTTTAAAAATTGTTAAGTATAAATATAAAAAAATAAAATAAAATGCGTGGTTGATGTGAATAATTAGATTTTTATGGCTATTTTTGTACTGATATTTCTATAGGTAATTTATGACATTATTCCCTAAAAATACTTATACGACGATCGACAATAATTATGTCGGCTATTAGGTACAGTATAAACTACATATAAATATTTACTTACATGGAGATTTTTCTTTAAACTTAAAGTATTTTGAAGACCACTATCTCTTACAGGTATAAACCGGACAATTGGAATACAATAACAATTTGAGCAATGAGTGGGTGAAAAAAGGAAACTGCAAGTAAAAAATGTTTTTGATTGAACGTAGGTCTCTGTTATTGTAGCAAAAATATTTGTAAACGGGCAGATACATAGCCTCCAGTTGATGAGGGTCGTATCCCGGGCGCCCGTCAAATCCGTTCGAGGACTCGGCCTTGCGAGACATCCATTTTTTATTTTATATACAACCCACGTCCATTGGGTATTATTGCGATATTATGTAGAGATCCGCTTTTAAATTTTTAAGCCATATATGATAGTTTTCCCGTGCCGTACTATGTACATAGGTGTATTCTTAGCTTCCCGTATAGTAAATGGTAATAATATGTGAATATATTATTATTTGTGTATATGAAACTGTATTTCAAGAAAAAAAAGGAGCTAAATAAATATCATTTTTTTTATAGTAAACAATAATTAAAGTAGTGGCAGTTGCTATGAAAAAAGATTAGTTAGAAAATGTTATTGTGTGCTTACTTCTGATGGTAAATATTGAAGGATGCTGAAGTTCTTCTGTACAGTACAAATTAAAACAGCTAAATATGAAAACATTTTAGTTTACTTTCCTGTTTATCTTTTAGTATAAAATTTTTTACAGAAAACTCTAAGGTATGTAGATTTTCTCATAATATTTACATGCGCCATTATTGTACCTGAAGTTCTTCAAATCGTACATAGTTTCGTCAAGGTAAGGAGTAAAGTGACTAAGCAAAACAAAAAAAAATCGTGTAACAAACACAAGAGGTTATCGTAAAATAACTACAAAGTAATGAAATAGTAATATTCAGCTACAATATTTTCTAACTTTGCGATTCTACAAAATTAGATTCATTAATTGCGAAGAACCGATAACAAAGAAAAACTTTATCTAATAAATACTATAAGCACCTCTTTATCAAACGAGCTTAAACGACGCCCTCAGTTCATTTATCTTTTTAAAGCTTTGTCGTAGTTAGATAAGAGCAAAGAGAGTTCTCCTTCAAAGCCGGCAAAGCATTCGCCAGCCCTCGGTAAAAGTGTGTTACAAATGTCCATACGCGATGGCGACCACTTACCACCAGGTGGCCGATCTGACTGTTTAATAGGCTAATTATATAAAAATCCGAAGTTACAAGTATTACTTACAAAAAAATCAAATACAGAATTACCGAGCAACAACAAATTGCTATAATGAGTAGAATGTAAATAAATTAACTAGATATTATAGTTGCTATAAATACGTTCATAACTGAGTTCGACACGAATATGAGATAATGCCGCACTGAAAGCCTGCCTATACAATAGATATAATACAAAACCTATCTACTCGGAGATGTTTGATGTAATAACAATTCAAACGACGGTAGTAATGCATATTGATAAGAAAGGTTTGATTTATACGACAATTTGAACTGAATATTATTTTTGATATACGAGACGTAGAAACTATCTGTAACCTTTAGGAACCTTTAGAAAACATTAGCATAAATATTTTTCAACAAATAAATTTCGTAGAAAATCCAATAAAATGTTAAGAATGAAAACTTTATTACTAAAATAACCGAAGGTATGATGAATTGATGAAACTATAATCGTGTACGTGTTGTCACAAATTATTATTTTTACATTGTATAGTTAACTATATGCAAACAGATGTGAAATTGTTATGTGTGCGAATTAAAATCACAAATCCCCGATCGATAATCGGGCTGACTAACCAAAGAACCATCTAGCCAGTTTAAAATGATATACAAGTATGTATAGTATATATTGTTATTTAAGTATAATAATACGTCTACGTGTTTGTTATTTCGTGTTCTCTAAGTTTTGATATAGTTCTTTGATATGTCAACATGAGCTTTCTCAGTGCAAGTTTCTCTGTTCGTTCATCTTTTGAAAGCGCCGTCGATGTCAACTATGAGTTGCAAATAAAGCGAATATTAAAGCGCGCGCGGAAACTGGTGGAAATAGCTTGTTATAAGTTCGGCCTCTTGGGGGTTAGATAGGCTCTTATTTCAACCCTAATCATAAAGTTCAGTGATTGCGTTCAGTTTGCTTGTATTTAAAATTAGAATAGATACAATCGAAATTAAACGAATAGCGTAAATGAAGCTGTATTGTCTTTGCCACACAAGTCCATCAAAGAATGTGCGCTTTTTGATAATTATATTTTCATTGTTTTTTGTATGTACCAAAGGAAACCATCGTGTGGAATCTGAACGTGAGGTAACTTTTAAAAATTTCTATAATGCTCTTCAGTGCTTGTGAAATCTATCAAGCGACATTGGAGAAGATTGGTAGACACAGGCTGTAAGCTAATCTACACCGCGAAAAACCGTATTCAAAAGGGGGAGAGTAAAAAGTAAACAAATTACATAATATGTAAATACGTTTTTCTTATTAATAGATTTAACAATGTAGATAACAACTTTCATATCGCTTTGTCTTTATAGAGGCTAATAAATATCAAATTGAAAACATTTATTTAACTGAAATTTATTTCTACAAACACACTAAATAATAATAAAAACAAAAGATAACGTAACAAGAAAAGTATTTAGCACTGAATATGTTGAAAATATCACACATTCGATACTTTTTGTGTTGAATTCACAAACTGTATAACGAGGGAGGCGTCAAATAAACGTCCTCCGTTTAAAACGGGAATGTGGTTAACAAAGTAAATCAGGTGCGCTCGATATAACCTTCCATCGCTTTATCATGAAAAACAGGAACTGCATTGAAAAGTTTCAGCGTTCAGTTTTATTTCTGATACGGCTAGTTTTGTACGTGTTTTAATTCAAATTAATGTTACTCGTATGATCACAACATGTTAGTCAGTATCACGATTATTACATAATGCTTTCAAATAACGCATTAATTTTTAACTTACTTTTTTAATTATTTTAAATATAGAATATAATTAGAAGTGAATTTAATACAGCGAAATTTAGATTGAGTAATTTTTACTATCGTTATTTTTATGTATAATACGTTATTTTATACTACGCATAAATTCGTAAATTACATTAGCACAATAAATGAACGTAAAATATAATAATTTAATAATTACATCTATATTTCTGTCACTGTTGAACGGAAAATTAACATTACTTTAAAATAGTCGTAATAACACAAATTATTTTAAAGACTCTTTTGCTTTTATTTAGAAATATTACTTACGCCTGAAAGCGTACATTTTTTTATATTCCGTGCTAAAACTTTTTGAACTCTACCATTTTATTTTCAAAGGCTTACAAATAAGGGATAGAGTGTATGGCGGGATATTAAGCCCCGAGGGAAAGCTTATTGCACGGAAGCTTCCGATCAGCCCGACAGACTTAATCCCTAACTTGAAATAACCGAGTATTTACCTAAACATTTCTAATTCCTATTAAATACACAGATTAAACTATACATTATTAGCTAATTAACTTTACTGTACGGCTAAAAAGGTTATGTGTTTTTATTATATGTCGGATGACGATCCAGATTGTCTTGAGAGTTATTTACATCTTGCGGGCGGACGAGGGAAATCGTGCAATAAAAGAGGGTAGTTCTTCTCTTTTTTTATTTCATGACAGAGCAAGCCAATTACGCAGTACAACGAAACGGGGGGACAGTTTCGTGATGATCAGTTGACTTGGCGACGACTCGAACCAAAGTTGCGAAGGGTTTGTCCGTTGGCAGTATCACGACTCTGTCGTAGCGCGGGAAAACACCATGAGACTATTCCGCCGCCAGATGGCGCTCCGCCGCACGATAGCGCCTGCTCTTTCGTTTCGTTTTGTGTCCATACTCATGACTTGTTGTGACGTCACCGCGACGGTGCTGCCATTTCTAGTATTTTGCGAATCCACACAATATCCGTACTAATGAGCGTCTCCGAAATATATATTATTCTCAGCTCATTATTACCTGGACTGAGTAGTAGAAAATGCCACTTGGCACCGCCGCTTGTTACCAACAATAAAGGATAAATAAATAAATATGATTATGTAACTTTAGAGCAGTGAGAACCTAATGGCTTAGGATTCAGCCTCTTACTATAAAAGTCCTGGATGCAATGACTAGTACACCTCTAAAAAAATATGCGTCTTAAGGCCAAATATCACTTGCTGTATCGATGAAGGGCAACATCGATTGATCATCCTTTAAGACAAGTCGTTTTTGTTTGGAGATTTTTACCCTTTTGACATGTTTGCAACTCACAGCACCTCAAGTGGGAAATTTATGATTCTTCTAGTGTTTTTGGTGCAAGCGTTCTTAAAAATTTTTGACAACCTACTTGCAGGGACCCATCTACCGATTTACTGTACCTACTTAGAATATTTAGAAATTTCAACTCGACACTTTGAAATGTCCAAAGCTTTGTGAAGTTTATTTTACCAACAACCAACTCTAATGCACTCCATTACTACTGAACTCCTATTTGGACAAACTTCTTGACAAACAAGTTTGTCCATCCGGGTCTCTACGCTCTAAATGGATTCATTTTCCCCACCCTACCCGCGATTCGATTCCCCTAAAATATTAGGGACCTTATTCAATATAGAATGCGAATTTCCGCGATAATAATTTTTCAAAAGGCAACGGGGCCTTGTAAAACTTGCGAACAACGGTCGGAGGACTAATTTTATTCCCGAGAGTCATTCTGCTAACGACGTCTTAACTTTAGCTATTACAGCCGCGGAGGTGTATGTGCTTATAAATATCTATATAAAGCGTGTATAAATATGCCTGGGTGTGCCCATTAACATCGTCGGTCTATTTTCATAGTACATAGTAAAGTAAATATATGTACCAAGTATAACTGAATTATTCTTATGAAGTAACAGCACTTCTTCTTAGCGTGTCGATGACAAACACATTTTATAATAAGTCCCTAAATGGTTTTAGCCCAGAATTTTGCCACGCTGACTGCCTCATCACTGGCAGTCAGATTAATGGGAGAATTTGATTTTATTGGCTTAAAAGAATAGTTTTATTCTCTTACATTCTTGCTTTTTTATTGGATTATATCCTACGTAACAAGAATACGTTTGTACATATAATAATAGAAGTAATCATGGTATATTTCTATATTTTTACTATTCTATTCTATTTTATTAGTTTCACATAGGATACTGCCAATAAATGGAATAAAAGTAATCACACCAGGCTGTAGGCCACCGCTAAACAATAAAACCTGACTGGTTACGGCGCTCTGACAAACATGAAGGCTCTCGAAAATAGTAATCAAATGTTGATTTAAAAAATTGACAGTTTTTTTTTAATTATTACAAGAATTTTATTAAATTGCTGACGGTAGTTCAGTAAATTGTTACAGTAAATTGTTACAGTAAGTTGGTTACGGTGCTCTTCCAAACATGAAGGCTCTCGGAAATAGTAATCAAATGTTGATTTAAAAAATTGACAGTTCTTTTTTAATTATTATAAGAATTTTATTAAATTGCTGACGCTTGTTCAGTAAATTGTCCTGTAAGAAGTCCATTTATGGCTTTTGTAGATTAAATGTCATGGCCGTGTTACAATCAGAAGGACAGTGAGAAGGATCGGGCCCTTTAGGAGACGTCACGTAAACCATTAATAAGCGTCCGCGAAATGCTGACGGAAGTTATACTCGTATCTCTACCTGCAAAATGTCTGTAGATAAAAATATTGCTTGTATTGCTTGTTTATCGATTCCGACCCTTTTATCATTCCACTGTTGGAACACGGGTTTCCACTCATAATCAGAGGGGTTAGCAGGTTTCACATTCCTTAGATTTTTTTTCTTTTTTTACAAATTCTATAGTGTGCAGATTTCCTCGCGATGTTTTCCTTCGCCGTTAGCAAGTGCAATTTAATCTTATAACTCAGATTTTTGTAAAGAGGTGTGCACTTGGATTTGAAAGCAAGACTCCGGGTGAAAGGCTGAATTAAAAACCGTTACGCTATCACAAGAAATAATACAATATATAATAGGAATAAGGGGGAATTAATGTAGTGGTTTCATTAGCCTCCTACTTTGGGAGGCTGGGGTTGGAATCTTTACTTCTGAGAATTAAAGATCAGCGAGATGTTTAATTGTAACCTCACGGGTCATCACTGTAAAGGTTATTGTCCTAAGGAGATAAACACGCTCGAAAGTTCTCCATAATGTTCTCCGTTGCGAACAAATTTTGCCAAATCACATTTGTTTAATACATTAGACCGCGGCCGTAACCGTTCTTCTGCGAGGAGCTGTTTATGCGACAGCAAAGTTACAAAATTTTGGAGATGAAAGATCATCAACAGCTTCAGCTAAGGGCAGGACTAAGTCCATTGCTGGATTTTGTTCTGCACTAAGGGGCAGTAAAGGAGGCAGATAATAGTAATAGTATGAGTGATACTAATCCACTTATGATGACACAATTATAAATATATAAATAAAATAAATAAAATGTAAAAAACAAATTGGAACTCCTACGCTCTTTCATTTTAAGGCAAAGTTAAGCAATGACAAATGACTAATGGCAAAGTTTCCCGACTGTTTCCGAGCATTGCGGGGGCGTGCGAAGCCGTCGAGCCTTGATTATTATCGTAAGGTACATAAGTCGTTAAATATTTTAGTAACACTAAACGGCACCTTAAAAACCACTGGTCCATTGGTTGGACACCAACCCATATCTTCACCGATTCCCATTAGTATTTCTTGGTGAAATAAGCTACCGGCTACCGGAGTAGTGGCAGACAAGCCGTCGAAAAATCTTCAACCTTAACTTCGCTATACAAAGTTACATATAGAAATAAACGTAACATCACGCATGTAATCCCTATACTGACAGAAAGATTGCAGAAATTACCAAAATCGTTCCGCAGACTAACAGACAGAAATATACCTGCGATTTTTACGTGTGAACACGGCTTTATGCACAATAATAACCAACGCAGCGGGTGTATAAACATTAAACTTGTAAATACTTTGCTAGCGTGACACGGAACAAACTGATAATTAATCATTTTTGCTGTAATTCCACTGCTCGACATGCCGTCGCGGGGCTTAGAACGCCAATCATTCTCGAAAGTCATCTATTTAATTGAAGCTACTTCGCAATTGTTGAAAAGGGCCAACGCTTAGTAAGCTATTTTTTAATAGCCCATTTCGGAAATAATTGGACTCGGAAGTTTCTTTGTTATTTTGCATAATTATTCATACCTAGTTACCATTTAATAGAAGGCGGCAGTACCGAGAAAACAAGTTTACAATTATCCATTCAGTAATGAGCCAGTGATGAGCCAGTCATGAGCTAGTCATGAGCTAGTCATGAGTTAATCATGAGCCACTTCTTTTAAATGTTTTTTAATGTGTACTGTTTTTTTAATACGAACTTTATAAGGAGTGAGTTAAGTCTCAGCCCAATTGCTTGTTCGCAAGGTTCGTTTAAAAATAGATAAAAATCGTTCCATGAAATTTTTGGAAAAAATATCGAATATAACATAATATCCATGCCATAATAAAATACACATTATTAAAAATGGCATTATGTTAGGTCTACAGAAGTAAATTGATTTTTTAACTTTTTGTATACTATTTTTAACGGCCAGTACTTTTGAACTTTTAGGTATAGCATGGAGCACAGAGACAGGTCCAATTGATGGACGATTTCGCATGGAACATACTAACAGGATTTCGGTTTTACAAAAACCAAAAATAAAATAAAACCTACGTCATTCAATCAACAGCAATAAATAAAAAACCTAAAAAAATTCAGATGGTCGACCGGTGTAGATCAAAAAGCCCCGACGAGCCTAATTCTGCGAGTAAATAATATAACATAACGAACTGTGTTGCGTAAATCTATTGATTTTTACATTCTCTTATTTTTATACAGACATTTGGACATTTGAGAAGCAACACTAAGCCATAGATCTATGTAAGAACAGAATTGTCACACAGTTCTTGTTTAATCTATGTTTATAAATAACAATCCGCTGTGACATATGATCATACACGTGGACATCAAAAGTTATCAAACGGAATGCAAAATAAGCTTATTTTCTCAAAGTGCAATTGCATTTTGCCAGTGACTTTAACCAATGAAATGCTTTTTTAATGAACTTCCGAAGCAAGAAGCAATAAATCTTCTAGAACAATCTACCTACATACATTCTTTTGTCATAAATTCGCTCCATACCCCGGAAAAGCTTTGTCCACGATCGTATTCCAGCATATTCCAACAAACGAGATTCTACTCAAATGCATCTATTGTATGTTGAACATTGTTATATATGTGGTACCATATCCATTGTTTGCTTTCGAGTAATATAGTTCAGATGGTTTCTAATTATAAACTATTTTATCTTGATGCATGAATATTGATTGTATAATTGTTACACATTTACGAATCTTTACCACCCTGTTTCTGGGCAAATCTGCGATATTTTTTTTAATTACTTACTTTTCCTTGTTTTAGTAGTTTTAAAATACGCCAAAAAATATCAGTAAATATATTGTTATAAAGTTATAGTTATTGCTCATTCTTAAAATGTTGTTTACAATAACATGAATTAAGTAAACAGCATAAAATTTCAACTTAACGCTAATGGAATCTTCGGTCAGTCTTTGGTCTACCTTTGAACTAAGTAGCAAACACTGTACACAAAATAAAAGATATAAAATAAAGAGCAGAAAAGTACTTGGGGAAATAAAACAAAAAAGGAACCTGAATATAAAGAGTCATTATAGACACGAAAACTAGATGAAAAAATGTAAATAATATAAACACATTTACCACTGCAGTAGGTACTATAACTATTTTTGTTAATCATTGTTATTATTGTTATCCATTTCTGTAAATTGTTATCCATGTCTGTTATAAATCAGAATTATACATACATATATGTACATATGTATGTAGACTAATCGACATACATATTTTACTTTTTGTTTATTTACGACTTCAATCTCATGGAGATGAAGAATTTTACATTTAAATAAACAAATGAAATATAACAGGCATGTTGTTTTTAAGAGAACTCGTTTACACAACTTGTCAACTGTCTCGTCAGTCAAGTGGTTGCAAAGCGCGCCTGCTGATCGAGAGGTAAAACGTAGTAACGTACTACACTATTCCTCTGCCCATCCCTTCCGGGATTACGTACGAGATGCTACCCTTTCAATACCCAATACTATCTCGATTCTACAATTGCCAGTAAACGTTACAAGAACCTTATTTATTTAGCCATTTCTTAATAAACATTCTTATACCATTATCTACTATTTGCTGGAGCGCTGATGAAAAGTGAAATATTAGTCCTGCAAAGACAAGCAAGGCCCTCGATGTAAAGGCTCCGGGTCAGTGGGTTCGCGCGAGGGCGGGAAGCGTTGAGACATGAATAATTCATTGAGACGTAATGAGCCTTAGGCCGGTATTCAGTGACACTGGAAATCTATAGACAACTCGGCTATTTAAGACGAAAATAGCAGTTCCTTCAGCGTGTACAATATTTTATACTCATCTAGTGAAGGGCAGAAGCTGAATTGTGTACACGGAGATGTATGAAATTAAACGATGAAATAATCGTAAAACATTGTTCCTCGTTAAAGTATGGACCGGGAAATTTTCTGATGGTTACCTGGATTTATTAAGTCAATAGAAGGGGCAGTAATCACGTGGTTACTAACGCCCATGATAACTGTAATCTACCCCCAATAAGACTATGGACGAACAACTGCTAGTATTGATTAGTAACAGTTATTTATACTACCATTGTTGTTACATCGGCTACTGTCACCCATGACTTCATGTAATATACCCCGAAAATAACTATTGAAATGTAATTACAACCGTAGTATCAGTTAGACAGCAGACATGATTGAGAAAATTGATATTTATTGCTACGAAGAACAACGAAATGAGTGCGCATAGTCTATTCTAGGCGGGTCATAAACGAGTTGCTTGCTCCTAAGGATTGAAATAGCCGCATTTAGTATACTAATACTAAAAGTTTTAACGTACTTCAACACCAACACATGCGTACATACATTACGTAATACTTGATCTGCAGCTGCACATGGAGTGAAAGACGTTTTGTTTTAACAAGAATTATTTTAGGGTTGGCAGAAATTGACATATACATATGTATGTGGTATTCCATTAGACGAAAGATTCTAAGTAAAAATGTCAGACAAACTGTACTGATTATTTTGAAATTTCATTATTAAGTCCTATTTTAAGAGTGGCTCTTCGTGAAAAGAACAAAAACTAACTGTACGACTCCACTATATTGATAAAGTTATGGGTTAGTGGCCGTTCTTTGGTAGCTTCTATGTAGTAGGCACCGGTCTAAGTAATTTTGTTGCTTATCTGCGGATTATTACTGTAAATGCTCTGGAAGATCAAAACGTTTATGTTAATTTCCTTGTTTACTTTTGGAATTTGACTATCCGTAAATAACTTGCAATTTATTACCAATAATATAATGAAGACCTACCTATCAATTAAATTCCTTATGAACACTTAAAGTACTTCGACGTATGATTAATAATAAATATAGAGTAATTGTATACCTATTGTTAATTAACTAACACTAATTAGTTTTCATATCAAGTTTCAAAACTAATTACTAGTATGGAATATTGAAGCGTAGAAATAAAATGTGCGCAAATTTAATATACGAGTATTCACAAACGCCTGTGAAACGCGAGCGCCTCTTTTGACCGCGTCGAATTTCAGAATAACTAGTTAAGTATGAAGCTTTTGAATGTTGTTATTACGATTCCATTTAGATGATTGCAGCTTGTGCGGCAGAGCGAATCGGAATTGAACACGCTAGAATGCGCATTACAGAGTACTTCTAGGCTATTAACGTTCTATTTATTTATTAATTCATTTTTATTGATTTTATTCATATCAGCTTATTATATTCTGTTTGTAAAATTCTGTGAGTATATCATAAACATAATACGATGCTAAATCCTTTACACACAGCGTATTAAATAAAAAATACGCATGCTATTTTCTCTCAAACGAAAATTTTAAAATTGGAAATACAGTGAAATGCATTCACTTCTAGAATCATGACTACTTCTGAAATTCTATAGGTACGTGAAAAACGGAATGTTTTTATTGATCTACTATTCGCCAATATATGAATATTAAATTCCTGACGAAATCTAGTTTTTTAGTCACTAGTGCAATTCAGCTCTAAGTGCATTGATGTAATTTATAATCATATGTCAGCTATAGAGAGAAATAATACAATGTAGCAAAATAAAAATATTAAAATTTTACCGGCCAAATTTAATGAAATATTAAATAGTCTTTGCATTTTATTCATGAAAATAATAATTTGTGAAATATTCAAAATCATTTAAACCCAACTTTAAATGAGTTTGGAACTATAACATACATACTTCGTGCTAAATCGTCAACATTGGCGGCAGATGGCGTGTACGTGCCGTTTTCTACGTGCTTAGTTCCTTCTGCTGGGATTTGTTACTGAATTTATTCGCTGTAGGCTTTCGGGTTATTGCTTCTAACGGCTGTTTGGTTTGTGTTTCTCCCACTTCTGCTTTAATTTTATGGAATATTGAGATATAGACTTTTGAATATTAATGTTCTATAATTGTCTGTTCATTGTTCTGTATCAAGATAATTCGTTTGTTCCTTGAAGCACCATTTATCAGTTATCTGGTCTGTTATCTATTGTATTTTCCTCATCAATAATTTATAATTTCACATTCAATTGTTTTCTTAAATTACCACTAAACTTGAGTTCATTTTCCAAGACCAACGTATCAGCACCTCTTTCTTTTAAATACAATTTCGTTTCGTCATCCCTATCCGATCAGTGTTTTTCGTTCCATTAACCAAGTCATGGTCTCAGTTTGGGTACTTTTCTTGCCTATTAGTTGTCAGTCCGCTTAAACTATTATATTCTACTTGCCGTTTTGGTACAACAATTTGCTTTTCGTTTTTGTACAACAGCTTAAATCGCTCTATCCATATTATTTGTGCTTACACGAATCTAGAATGCACCTAAAGATTCTTTGAACAATCATGCTGCTTTGTGAGGAGGAATTCTTTATAACAATCGGCAAATGGTCAATAGTAAAGCAAACTTTGAGAGACTAGTTCATAGATTCACTTAACTTTCTCTTCACGAATACATGTATGAATTCAGATATGTGCTCATGTACAGCTTTATTTATGGATATTACATGATTAGGTCTTATAATTAAGTCTTCACTTCATTAGTTCTTAATTGATCAGGATAAAAAGCTTTTGACGTGTTGCTATTCACAACTTTGCGTATTATAATTTGGTTTTTATCACATTATTAATTGCAATATCTTTTTAACTACATAATATAGTCCAAACTTATTATACTAATTCTGAGACTCTAACTGTGAACTCAACTACTTCAATGGCCAGCTTATATATATTTAATCCACTGAAGTTATAATTTCTTAGGTAAATACCTTAAATAGTATAAATCTTAATAGTATTTAGACGTTTCCCATTTAATATTTATCTGCTCGCAAAATTACCGAGATACCTAATTCGGGAACGCTCGAGTAATGTACTCGTATCCTTAATTAAATAAGGAGCCAATGAAAAATTCATAGTCCGCACTGTTTCCATTACTACGACATTCGTATACATAGAGATGGTATTATTAATGTTACGCTACTTGACACACCCGGAGCAACATCCGACGTTTTCTCGGAATATGTACACTTCTCAGTACTATGATCTTATTATTTTTATTCTCTCCTACTCTCGCGCCAGATGGCGACACCGTAATTTAATTAGATTTATACATCGTTGATTCTGGTTAGTTCAACCATTACTGACGTAGGGTTTGTTGTACATTATTAGATAGTGATACTAAATGTTTATCTAGTTCGCATAGTTTATTATTTACCGTTTTGGTATTTTCTATGCCTGTTCATTACTTGTTTTCTTCTAGCTTTCTTTACGTTAACGTAATTACATATTGTATTATTATAATACAAGAACAAATTCAAAAAAAGTTTATTATATTGCACAGAAATGTTTTTAAACATGTCGAGCATTAGTAAACATCGGGTCACGAAGAAGAATTTGGCACCGAACTCTATCTTGTAATATTGGTTGGAAATATTTCGTCATAAGCTGTATTTATGTAGGTAACCCATATTATATATCACAGCAATTCGTGTTATGAGAATAAGCCAAAACTTGAAGAAAGCAATTTTCCTCTGAACCCGTATTGATTATGGCGAAAGCTTGGCAAGTGTCCATTTCGATCGGTTAGTTTTCAAAATACTGATATAAAATCATTGGGGAGGTGTGACACAAGGGTCAGAGTGTGATAATTAAGAACCATGCAATATAAAACGTTATTACTAAAATAGTAGATCTACTTGTACATTTCGTAGTTCCACCGATTACAAACGTTTTATTTCTCTCAAGAATGTATTAAAATATGATGAATGTATAATAGTCTTTGTCAATCAAGGCTTGTAAATTTGTATTGCGACTAGCCCAAAGCCTTTAAAGCTCTCACGCTAAATAATCAACAGGAAGATGTACAATGATAGATACTAATGAGTGTATAGAAGAGTAAACTTTCCGTCTACTTACCAAGATTTTTATCCAATATTTTCTACTTTAGAATGAAGCATTGATCGTAGTAAATATTGTTACATATCAGTCGTCAACATTGTCACGGGCATTTTATCCTAACCATGCCCATGTTACGAAATAAATGCCATAGTGTATCAGAAGTATGGGAAACTCCGGACTAAAGCCATGTAATCGCCTTACATTTGTTAAAGCTTGACTTGATAAGCCTTTTTTTCTCATTTAATTGTACTGTTGATATAAAATTAAGATAACACTGAAAGAATACAATCTGACTTCATCGTATTGATTATTGTAAAACTTGGCAAATGTCCATCCGTGACTGGATGGCTTAGAAAATATTGTGCTCTTGCAGCGAAGCCAAATTTTAGCGCGCTAAATGGTTTTCTTTTAATTCTTTTTGCGTCGCTTTAGTATTTCTCTTTGAAACAGTATCCATTACTGCGCTGGACAACGTTTCCTCGGTCAACTTCAATTTTTGTTTTTATTTTGACATTTTTTATTTCATAGAATTAGCATATCGACCGATATCTACCTGTTGATTCGGTAACACTGCCAGGCATGATCATCTCTATACTGAATCGCTGATAATATAAAATATTAATATTAGATGGGCTGGATATTTACGAGGGTTAGATCTCGTCATATCTCAGTAGCTACTGCGGCCTATAAGTTTGAACACAATTATTAAAAAGTTCCTATTTACAGTTTGTGTTTTGAAAAAGCATTTTTTTCAAACCATGAATGGAACACACAAATTTTACGAATTTGTAACTTGCCCTACATGGATATTTGCAACCAACTTTTCACTAGGAATATGGGAATAGGACTATCAGTTTCAGTTAGGTCAGTATTATTATAAGTATAGAAACTGCAATATCTGTTAATACAACGGTCGAAAGTGCACTTACTATTAATTTGTATTCACCGTATTCGAAACTGGTCCCAAACCCTTTTCTAGTACTAAGGACTGAGATTGTCTTTTTACCGCGTAGAATCCTATTCATAATAATTGTTTTGCAGTATACTTGGTTACAAATGGGATTATCCTAAGAGATATATACACTAATTATATCATCTAAAACCACCTCTACTTCCACATTAACCTGTATTCCTATCCTCTAATAAAGCATATGCGGTAATTTTAAAGAGATCCACGTCATTTCTAAACCAATACCACCCAGCATTCAGGTCCGTCGACATTCAAAAGTCACAGTATTTTCATTACTTTCTGGTACTTGACACGTTTTCACTTTCATCGCGTCCCAGAATTTAAGGCAGCATTTTTTCATGCGGGTGGTTGAGGGTATAAGGGGCTTTCATATTTTAAACACAGTCACACCTCTTAGAAGGTCAAGTGTCGGCTTTATTTTGCACATTTGGTTCACAGCTCGCGTTTATTTGGAACGCATTTTTGTGTTGGAATGTTTTGATGTTGAACATTTCTGACGTGATGATAAGATAAATTCATAAGAATGTTAGCATTTTTTAAGAACTTCAAGGTCATGAAATTTCAATGCACATGATACTAATTTACATATTCCCTCCAGATAGCATCATAGAGCATGCATGATGGCATGATGATTGCCAGCGGGCTAGATTGTAGGTATATGAGTCATTGCTATGCAATGTATATTGGAATACCACACCGATGAGTTATAGGATAAGTATTATCATAGTTAATGACTATGTTAATACTTATCCGTTACTATTAACAACTTCAAATATGTCTAGTGACACTAAAATATGAGTCTTAGTTATTTGAAATAAAATTATATTATTATTACAAAGATCTGAATTAAACAAAAATCTTAATCAAACACTACATTTTAATGTTACAGCATTATAAACTAATAGCTTACAATATTGGACATTACTCATGTTTGTTTGTGTTTGTTTGTATACCCTCTTTTACCTTCGGACATACCGCAGGAGAGCTCTCTGCTAAATTGGAGAGTTATAGTACTATTTTGTTATTAATTAAAACTTACGTGGTACATTTTCCACCACTAGCAACCGCTAGGTGAACAGCCAATATCAAAGCTGCAGCCACAGCCATCTTGTTCTTCTCGAATTTAGTGCATCTCCTTGAGTGATATTTTTTGCTCTTCACCACGTCTAAATCTGAAACAAGCAAGAGTTTATTTAATGACAATAAATCAATATTGGTCTACGAAACTGTTGTCTTTATCTATATATTAATACGTGAAGCAAAAACTTTGTAGCCCTTTTTACGAAAATTGCGCGGACGGAGGAGTATGAATTACGGCACACTTATAGTTTATATAGAGAAAGAGTGCAGAGTGCTAATATTTTCAAAAAATAATGAATAAAAAATACGTTAAAATTAACCACAAAAACGCAACGCGCACTTCTGCACCCACACATAGATACCACACTATACAGACGTGTATCGACCGGTCCAATGTAAAAAGAGCATATAGTAACAAATTAGTCATTTTAGGCAAGTCTACCTTATAGATAAAATTGTTTATGTGAGCTATGCAAAGCAATCTTTGAATTGGTACACTATTTTTATTACAGCGTTTTCGGGAAACAATAAGTATACCAAAAACTTAATAGTAAAATATGTCACCTAAGTTGTCTTGATAATCTACCAGCTTCGTAACAATAAACATTTCGTATCGGTCGCGTGGTACATCCGGAGATCGCTCATAAATTGTTTTGGGACCACTGTGACTTAGTAAAGCCTTATTTATGATACATAAACTTGAGGAACCCACTGACCTAAACTGAGCTTATGGAGACCCTAACACAACTCATAGTGAACTAACATAAATGTTATTGAACGGCCAGTCAGGCGTTATAGTGTCGCATTATTTAGCAAGAAACGCTACGCCGTTAGTCCTCATGTCAATCTTCTATATCGTGCTGTTTTAATTCAGTTGCTAAAATCCATGTAACTGGGTAATATAGATATTTTTTTGTTTTTAGGAATTTTCTTATTTTTAATAGTTTTCCATGACATAGGGTTTCGGAACGTGATCGCTGAGGTACTTTATGAACATTGGTTGATTTCATTAATATTTTGTTGGCTTACATTATGTTTAATTAAGACTCTCCTAGCGACAATTGAAAGAACTGAAAAAGTTTTTTTTTATGTCGACCTTAGTAATAAATGAAATTTAAAACTCAATTTAGTTAAAAAAATACCACACATTTTATTTCCCCAAGAAAAAAAATTCTTTCTTTATCTTTTAAACGAAATTTCTATTTAAATATTCATACCCATAAAGATACCTAAGCAATGTTTTAAACTGATCTTAAAAATAAATTTAGCGAAAAGAAAAAGAAAATATATATGCCATTTCAGGAAACGTAGCAATAAAACTTCGCAGGGAAACGTTAATTCTACGTGACGTTACTTTATCGAGTGAGGTCACTCGATTCCTCGAGATCAAAAACGTGATAAGGATACGAAACAAGCTGTAAAAGTAAAAGAAAGATATGCTCCATACATAAAAGATAGACCACAATTTATTGCCTTTGTGAGATCTTAATGATGATGAGATTTTTTATTCAATATAGGTAGGTACATATAAAGTGTTTTTCTTGTACAATAAATATACAAGCGGATACTCGCGGCTTCATTCCCACAGAGACCTTAATAACTCCCGCACGATTTTTCAACCCTAATTCATTCTGTCCGGATTGGTTGATTAAAAAAGGGGGTTTAAATAGCCTGTGCCCTTTGCCACAGTTTTAGCTGTATTTATATCAAATATCAAGACGGTCATTTTCAAGGTTCTGACATATAAAGGCGACAGGCATTTTTATGTCTGGATAAAAAAAAAACATCTATATTGATATGTAAACAATTATTGATACATGTGTTATATCAGGCTTTGCCTAGTTTGAGATGGTCGTGTGTATAAATATCCTAAAACATATTATTATCAAAATCTATGATTTATACTTTTACTCTACTATACAGCTCTGACCCTATATATTTTCAATATAGGCCATTTCTAATCGTCAGAAACATGAACATATATGTATAATCAACAACAATTTTATTTTATAACTGCATTGAATAGAATTTTATACATATTTAATAAGGATAATGAAAAGCAACCTATTTCAACCAAACTATTTCAGTTTATACTTGAACTATTGAGACGACTCAAACGTTTGACGTTGTTTGGCGCATCGCGCAGTCGCCGCGCTCTCTCGCAAAGGCAATACTGTTTATTTGAATAGTTCTCGCTAATGAGCAAATTAATCTGCCGCTCGTTAGATGTGAATGCTTGGAGAACTGTTCCAGATAGAATCTTGCCGTATCTGTATAATTGTATATACATAATTATACACATGCATAAGTTGTTATGAATTTCAATTTACACCACTGGCAATTCGTATAATTGAAATGCAAATATTAATGGATATCTATGGGTATACACTATACATGGAGGCATATAATTATTAACAAACAGGTTTCTAGATCGAACCAAAACATTTTGAATATTAGCTGTCGACAATTATGAGGTGCCGTAATGATGTAATTTTGGATGTTTTAATCATTACCTACGGCTCAATATGACTTTTTTTTTGTTGCAACGCTTTTTGTGACGTAATAGTAAAACCCAACTTGGTTTGACTGTAATCGCGCAATTGAATGGAAAGCAAAAACGGGTCGTAAAATAAATCATGCATGCTTAGAAACAGCCAATCGTCCTTCATTTGAAGAGTTAACTTATTTATGTCGGGGAATATAGAACATCGCTTTCACTTACTATAGAAATGTAACATAATTTGGTGTATTTTCTCGTGAAAGCGCAGAAAAGGTTGGCAAATATCAATGAGAACGTGACCATAATTATTTGCGAGCACCGAGTAACACATGCGGTTGACGTCGTTAGAACGACGACCAGTTTTGTAATTGCGAACTAAAAGGGCTCCACGATTTATGTTGCACCTGTCTCCCGCAGCCGTCCCCTAATTCAAGCCCATACTGCGTTACTACCCCAACTGTTAGCACCTTTGTGCCAGGGTATATGAGGGTTCTTATAAGGGTCCGGCCTTTGTATATCCGCAGTCGGTTTTTCCACCGATATATAAACACTAGGGGTTGGAACGTTAAATTTTATTTTCCACTTTTCCTTTCACACTGTCAAGGATTTTTCTCCGTAATTTCCCCTTACACTGTTGTTCGAGATTGGTATATGGAAATTTAACTTTACTGGCTTTAACTTTCAATATGTTATGGCAACACCTTAGACAGTATGGTTTTTTTATGTTTATGAAAATAGTATCGTACACCGCACGCACAGGTCAGCTTTCGGCCCTTCTTATGTAGGTTTATTATAGACCTGATATCATCTAATATCTTCGCAAACATTGTCAATATTTGGAAGGGGTGCTTTAGCTTGTTGTATACAAATCGTTAATTATATCCTTTTAAACGTAAATGCATATTTGGTTCCATTTATCTGAATATAAATCTTCTCCGTATTTTTTTTTTATGACATTGAATCTTCGTCATCGTCATCGTCATCAGCCTATCTCAGTCCGCTACTGGACATAGGCCTCCCCCAATGAGCTATATTTATAAATATACTTATTTGTATATAATTAAAAACGAAACCTTATCAGCTCTTGAGATAACGTACAGTTTGATATTATAGCATTTACTAGTATTATGTTATTTGGCAAATGAATACAACTCTTCTCGACCATAATCTTTAATAGTTTGTAACGAAAACGTGGACAGTAGTATACTATCAACAATATCAACGTTTTGAAACAACACTCTCTATTTGATAGGAAACAATGCGACGTTCTAGCATTCTCTAAGGCTCTATTGTGTTCACTAATTTAAACTGTTCATTGTATCGGAAAACAGATAAGTTGTTGTTGCTTCATGGTAATATCTTCATTCCTATTGAAATTTACATTGTTTGCCAATTTCACTGTTAATACTGTAAGCTTTGTTTTAATATGTAATAACATTGATTAGAAATTGTAAACTCATATCAACGGAACTGATCCTAATAATTGTTGATATAGATCCGTGAGAACAGTTGGTCCAGGTACATTGGCCTTATGATTCATCATCATTATCAGCCTATTTCCGTCCACTGCTGGATATAGGCCGCTCCAACAGTATAACATTGGCTTTAACCGTTCTCATCCGTGTCTTATGGTGAAACAATGAAATAGGTAATGATGATGGAATATAATTTGCCTATATATTATACACTTTGTCCCCAAATGTTTTTTTATCCCCTAATTATTATCTTGTTTATTAGTTATCAGATTCACTGTTCAATATTACTAAATAACGGCGTCTCCAGTCCGAAGAGCTTAGATAATGTGACAATTTCGAAAACATGATTCATTGACAAATACTTCAGGATGAAAAGTAACTCAAAGTGACCAATTATCCGCAAAACGCAGAATCGAAAGTTATGACAGCATTAAAAGCTTATCCAAACTCAAGTGAGTTTTATTGATTTGCCAACTCTATTCACGCATATATTCAAATAGGTTAATTCAATAAGAAACTGCTGTTGAAAAGTTCTCGTCGCACGATACAAATTGAGACTAAGATACTCTTAATGTATTCAATTCAGTCTCACAAGTTCCATTCATTAGCTCCTCAACGTGTTTGTTTAACAAATCTTCAGCGAATAATATATTTGTACTGGAATAACAGTATTATTATTCACTCATAATCCTTATTCTTGTCAGTCCTGCCACAATATCATGTTTCGTCTTGTACAACATAATACCATGGCAGCGACAAACATAAATTTGACAAACGACGCCGCTGCAAGTGTCGGAGTAATAAGTAATTAGTGGAAAGATTCCGTCTTGTGACGTCACAACACACGGTGAGTGTACATTGTATGAAGTTATGTATTTTGTTTCTTTTGATTTTTATTAAAAATTTTGACATCTTTAAAGTCTGTGACTACGTTTTATTTGCAGGCGTTCCAGAACAGCAAACATTAGATGTATAGAAAATCGAACATTTAATCATATTGCTATTGAATTTCCAATTTCAATATTATTTTAAAACAATTAATAAGTTACAATAACCTACCAAATTTATGCCTAACTAATTATATTATGTAGATGAAAGGATAAAGAGACAAACGTCAAAGTACAATGAATATATTATAATAATAAAAATTTAAGTTGTTGTTACCAGAGTCTGTTAGATTGTACGCTGGAGATAAATTTACTTGACATGTATTCAACAATATACAATGGATCAACCTGGTGCAGAGTGGCTCTTAGCCCGATACAGTTGTATAGTTACAGCCATCTTGCCATGTAAAAAAGTCACAAAATTATACTATTGTATTGTATTTTCAATTTGCCATATCACATTAATATCATTTAATTTTGGTTTTCATATAACTCTAAATCACTTTTATTTCCTGTAAATTTGGAGTTTCGTCGGCATAATGTTTTATGCGTTGAAAGCCTATTTTCTTTTCTCGCCGATGAATATTTAATAATTTTTCGTCCTAACCGCTGAATTTATACAATGCAGTAGGTATAAGTGTATGTACCTTCATATATAATTATAATTTTAATACCAGTTAAAAATCAAGCTAATATTAAAACGCTAGTACATGACTTTAATAAAATGTGTATTAAATATATTAGAAAAACATCCATTTGTAAACCGTGGTGTGACCGCTCATAATATTGAACCGTGTGTTTCGGTCATCTGAGTGTAGATGTGAAACTAGCATGGCTTTGTGTTTTATCTAGTGCACGGTAAAATAACTAATTTTACACCCTTTTGAAGCGCCTAACGAGTGTACGGTATCCGCAACATAAAAAGCGCCGTGGAAAGTTTCGACGGTTCGTATTTGCATTCGTCTGTTCTTTTCTGGTTAGAACTTTACTCTTCTCTACGAGGATTTGTTTGCACAATTTTCCACTCTTGTTTTCGTTTTTTTAAAATATGTTTAAAATTAGGTCCCAAAAAAAATTATAACCTAAGATTCACTGTAATAGGTTATCAAAAAATGGATGTTAACAGTACCTTAAACAGCGATTGCCCAAATATATAGATGGACATGGGTCAATTGGCGGTATTTCATCACTCTGACCATTTTTCTCCTGATATGTATACTATCTCTTATGGTCCATCAGATGAGTTACCAAAGAAGTCAGAGACGAAAATGATAAACTTTTAGATATTTTCTATAGGAATGCTACTAAAAATCTTAACATCAAATCGTATTTATTGTAGTGACATGGCCACGCGGCGAACATTTTTAAACAATTTACCGAAAAAAACTTAATTTTTAAGACATACTAGATTTTGTTACTGTTTGACTTACATATTATACGCAAACCTATGGGATGAAACGCAGTGGAATATCACGGGAAATGTTAATGTGTTATGAATACAAATTGCAAGTTTACCGCACGAACCGCGAATATTTACCGCAAAGTCAATTGTTTCTGCAACTGTATATGCAGCGAGAATTATAGTAGAATTCTGCGTCAGTATTGTTTGAACAGCATTTAATATTACGTTACTATGTATTAAACATAATAATATTACTTACTACATTTTAATACTTGTTTTACCTGTATTTATAGAAGCAGTATTTTGGAGATGGTGATCGGAAGTGTTACAGCCGACTGTGGAAATGATTTTCCAAGATATTTATTGAAAATGGAAATTATAATCTTATAAAAATCTAAGCCCCCTTGACTGCTTCGTTTGTTGAATTGTTGCAAGCGCGACTGCCAATCGGGAAGTCCTGGTTTCAAAAATATTGGATTTTTCTAATTCAGAATTTCTTTTAATGACTTGGAGTCTGTATTTGTGCCCGGTTTATGGTAACAAACTTGCCACTCATTCCATGGGACATAAACGTAAATGGTGAATCGTGGGAGTGTACTACACTCCTCTGCTTACCCCATCGGGGTTTACATCGGGGATAAACGTATTTAAGGCCTAGGCTGTTTCAAAGCCCATTTGTCTCTCTCTCTCTATATATATATATCTCTTACCATCTTTTTGGATACCTTTACCAAAGTGATGATTTAAGAAAATGATGGCTAAAAACTTTAAAAACTCGTTGTCTGGGAACCGTTATCTTCGGCGGTACAAAGCCCCCTAATTACGATTAACAAGGGCTACGGGTAACTTAATCGTCCTTCTTCAAGAAAGTCCTATGAGAAAGATCTCAGTGCCTTAAAAATTATTTGGAAAGCTCTTATCTATGTTGTAGATACAACAGATATTCCAAAAGACGGATGGCGAAATGTTGCCAATGGTGAGCTCGATACATCATTATGTCTAACCTTCCTTAAACAGTAACACAAAAGCACTTACATCAGAACCAATCTTTCAAGTTGAAGAAAGAAGTTTCTGGGAATGACATAATTTATTTCGCGATATAAATCCAAGTCAATGATAAAATACGGCGAGAGGCGAACTTGACATTAATTGTTGCTATAAAATTTATGCTCTTGGCTATTCAGCGATGGATTTACAATTCCTCTAGATCCCTTAGCAATGTCATGGCAAGTTGAGAAGCAATTAGTGCTCTATTAGTATGCATAGAGAGTACTCCTTAGCTTGCGCGCCTCCCGGGAATGATAATTCGAAGCAGAGGAGGCTAGTCAAAAACAAACAGAAGAGGAATTCGTAATAATGTATACGATGAAATAAAGTCGATAAGGTACTGTTTACTGGCGAGAATAAACTTGCTTATAAAATGGACTGAAATGTTAAAGGTAGCCAAATTGTTTTGTAGCTGTGCAAAAACAAGTAAACAGAAAAAGTTAAACAAAAAATGAATCATTTTCATCCATATTTTGTGTGCCTAAAAAAAAATATCCAGCAAAATTCTCTTCGCCGCTGACATTTTTATTTATGAAATGTTTGTTTAGTCGACATTATTCTAAATGCTTCATTTTAAGCATGAAATGTCCATAGCCGTTACCAAGATACACGCATCGCGTTGGTCACTTTTATATTTTTCAACAAAGCCAAAAAAAAATACACTGAAACGTTTATCCACAGAATTTTTATACGGACCTCTGGACGGTTTGACGTTTCGCCAGATACCCGTAGAAATTTACGACCTGATAAAACGCCACCAAACAACTTGGAGCCCTCTGAATAAACTGTTTTTGCTCTTTCGTGTTGATATTGTTTGGTAGAAGAGAGGGTTCGGAGGTCATTGCAAAACGGGCGTGGTATAAAACTTGTCTACCAAATGGATTACTACGATTAAGTATGAGCGACCTCTGACCCGTATAGCGTGACGCATGATTGGCCCAAAGCTTGGATTAAACGTTTCATTAAGCTTTGGCTTGGTTCTTTAGTAAAAAATGTACCATCGTAACATACATATTTTCTAAATGAATGACTGTTCAGGGTCTATACATCAACACGTAGGCTGAAAAAGAAATCATCATTGATCTACTTTTTGTCATATGCCATTTAAAAAGTTCTGCACGTGTAGTTACATAAAATAAGAACATAACTTTTAGCTAAAATAGAATCAGTCGACATTAACATATTTGTAAATGTGTGCATAATCGACAATAAATTACACAAAAACTGCGTATTAATTTGGGTACGTAATAATAATGAATGACACAAAAAATAGGAAATAGATTTATAAGGCGTCAATATCGAAATTTGAAGATATAGGTACGTACATGTACATGGCTGTACGAATGCAGGTACGAGTAATATGCATATGTACCTAATATGTGTTGTACTCTAAGCAACGTTAAATACTACAGGAATTGGTAACATTACAAGATCTCACATCACATCACACTCACATAAAAATAGGAGAATTAAGAAGTCGTATGGTGTAACTATAGCCGATAAAATTAGGACAGATGTTAGCATGGTGCGATGAAATATACAAGAAGGCTATGTAATACTTAAAGAATGTAACAAATTTTAATACGATGAAAATTAAATAAAAATGCTCAACTTCCTGAAATGTAAGGCCAACCCTTGCTGTAATTGGGTACATTTAAATATACAAAAAACAGAGACTGCTCTGAATGGCCCCCGAAAAATTTATGCTCAGCCGTTTGACAGAGCCCATGTCTCCGGCTGGCCATTTTACGAGTGAAATTAATGGCTCGGATTATATATAAAAATATGCCTGGTTCGACCACACTTTTAGACGACGACTAACTGGTACAGCCTTGTATTATATTTCGTTATATACAAACGACTATTAAACAGGCAGACGAGCAGATTTGTGATAACAAAGGAGGCAGCGAGCCTTGAAGGTCTCTTTTAAGGCGTGTTTGTGGACCATGTCGTAAAAACGGGAGAGTCTAAGCTTTTTGTTTTCCAAACGGGACATATGATATAGACATGGTATATGTATATATATGACATGCTTTGTACTTTTTTCACAAATATTGGGCTTTCATACAGAAGTTCTTCGCCCGAGTAGACAGACGTCCAGAAGAAAATAATTAATTAAGCACATTACATTTTATTGAGGGCTGAATATAATGAAAATAGTATTAAATAAAAGTGGCATCAGCGTGATTTAATTATTTGTGAAAAATCTATATTTCTGATTAATTTTCAAAAATTAAGATATAACTGATACGTTATGCTATCCATTAATCCATGGCACGTTATCAACAAATTTCCGATTGAGCAATATTCAGTCATAATTACAAATAATTCCCAATTGTCATATTTATCTCCGCAGTAGATACCGTTAGCAGTTCAAGTTATACGTTCATAAAGCAGCGGCTTTATATTATCTCCACGTTACTGTTACGAGTTGTACTGATAACGGTGTCGTCGTATTTTAACGATGTCGTCGTGTTTTAACGATGACGAAGTTTGAGTTGTGAATGCGCCTAAAATAGCGTTAAATGTGATTGGAGGATTAAAAATCCAAGTGTTTGGATTAAAGTATTAAAATAATTTCGAGTAAGGCGCTGGGCAGTTTTATGATGGCTTCATTTAATGGTCCAGTGGTTAATTATTGTAATTGCTGAGTCGGAGTTTGTAGATTCGATTTCCATCTGAAAAGAATTATTTGTGTATGAGTATTTATTATGGGTGTCTCTATAAAGTTCAAATACAATAATATTTGGTGGTTTTATCAGTTTTTTGATTCCTATTGTAAAAGCTCTGCTCTATTTTGGAGTCAGATAATCGTATCGAAAATAACTTTATAATTATCACTTATTATGTTAAATGTAACAAAAGTTGTTAAAAGTATCGATCCATTTAACGATTTTTAAAAGCCTAAAAGGTACTTAAATGTAGCTCAAAATGTAAATAATAATTATCAGAAACACGACACCTATTGGACTTCTAAGAAATAAACAATCAATTTATAGAGAATCAAATTACTTCTGATCAAGATACGGTGTTTTGAAAAGGAAATTGCTCTTCATTTAATACAATTTTTGCTCTCTCGCAACACTATTTTATACTGAACCAAATGGAAACACAGTTTTAATTGCCAGCCCGATGAAAGGAAGCGGGTACGGATAAGTTTATTAATCTGAGATCCCCAGCTGTAGAATATTGCTCTTAGTTAGAAAAATAACTTAATTTTTACTCGTTATAAAAGCATTCAACTAAGAAATCATATATTAGGTACTTACGTGAGATTGCAATTATTCATCTTAACTTTTTTTTATCTTTAAATAATTTTTAACCTGATATTAGCAAGTTTTCTTTTATCTTTTTTAAAACTAATTTAAAGGCAAAGTTATTGGGCATAGGTATGACTGAGATTTAAGGTATTCAGTTTAACAGCCGCAGATTGAACTTACACGTTAATTACGTAATTTAAAGACGTACATTGACCCTACTTACTAATTATACGTAAATTCAATTTAATTATATTTTAAAGTATTCAATTGTGTGTATATACAAATTAAAATAATTCTTTTTTCAAAATCAGATTCATAATTATTATTATTATCATATCGTCATGCCAGATCCTTTACGAGTAAGCAGGGAGGAACTATATCTAAATGTCTCTATCCTTACAGGTTTGACGCTTCATCTACACTAATGACTCTTTTCATACACGCACGCCGGTTGTAAACACTTCAGTCTTACTCATCGGCAAGTATATGACTTATTTAGTGAATACTATTTGATTATTTTATTTCATCTAAATATTTTCTATTCTTCAAACTCCGAAGATAATAATTCTCAGAGATTATTACACACAACACACACTTAATAATTCAGATAAATCACACTATAAACTAACCCGTGTTTGGCCAGCGTACCAGACTAGAGCCTTAACCCTCGCATTATGAGAAGAGACCCATGTTTTGATAGTGGAATGATAAAAGGGCCGGAATGTACAACATAAACTCGAATGTACTTAGATTTAACATTCAGTAACTTATAAACAAAACGACCGAACATCTCACAACCTAAACCACAAGCGTTTCCGTTCGCTCTCCACTTAACAGTTTGGCAAGCGTCAAAGTCTAAGTCAATTTGCTGAACAAACACCATTTGTCTTGCCGGCTAATGCAACATTACCGGACGGAGGTTCGTCCCAATCGGATTTGAGTAGTTTGATTCGTTCGCTACCTAGGTTTCCATTGAGTGAGTAATACCTGGTGCTTTATGTTCGTATATGTTCGGAATTTTTGTAGTTATAAAATCAATGCATAAATAAAATCCATTATACGATTAATGTGTACAAAAGGTGGTCTTATTGTAATATCTGTCTATTCGGGTGCTAGCAGCAAAAGTTCTTCTCTTAACAGGATTAATGTATGCTATTCTTCGTTTGTGACGATTTTATTTATTTGGGCCTATGCTGTAAATAAAGTAACTCTATTTTCGGCATTGGCACGTTAATTAATACTTATAACCTTTTGATTTCAATTGCAGTCTCAGTGTAAAGTAGAGTGCATTAGACTTGTGCGTGTATGTTTGCGTGTGCGCGTGTGTGCATGCGCGTTTATTGTGTGTTCTGGGTTCGGGTCATAGTATGCATCTCCAACTTTACAGTATGAAGTGAATTTTAAGGTGATGTTCAGAATACTTTAAAAAACTTATTAGTTCTTAAATTCATTTGTTTCATCTTTACATTAATTTCAAATTTACGTGCGACAATACCCACCGGCATTAATAAGTGTGTTGAGGTTGTCGGTCAATCTGTGACGTTAACTTTTATTTACAATTGTCATTGCTTCGTTTCAACCATCTTCTTTGTATCTGCTATTACACCATCGCCTATAGAATACAGTCCTTTTATTTTGATTCCACGAAAAACCCTATAATAGTGTTCGGAAACTTTTCCGGTGTATTTATTATATAAATGAAATTAAGCATCCTGTGAGAAATATACATATATACATCAAATATTTTCGAATCGATTATGATATTCGGACGAAAAGTCTGCTAGACAACACGTGGCTAGCGTAGCATTCAATTCCCAAACCCTTTTTCATTCATGGCAATGACTTCTAAACTTCCAGCGAAATTTTCTCCATGTCATACCCATTTCCGTATTCTGAATCCTCAACATAATTCCAGGCTTACAACATCCCACTAAACGTCACAACGTCACAACTGGAGCGCTTTCCTGACCTACAATCCTGCTTCTCTTTGTCAAGCTCCCGTTTCACTCGGCATGAAATGAAATGTGATTTTATTTCACCCAGTATTTTACGTTCTAGTAGAGCGTCGTATTCTATGTAACACTCCAGAACCTTCCGTTCAATGTTAACAACTAAGATACATATATGTAATGCGAACTATTTTCCTTTAGATGTATTTTTTTTGTTATTGTAATTTAGACTATACATACCAGATGTCTCAATTTGATAGCATAGTCAATGTCCATGATGCGAAGGCAAATGAAAAAAATAATGAAATGACAAAATAATAAAAGGTTGCAATGATAAAAATATCATAATAAAAAGTTACAGTACCTTATAAGAATGTCGTAATAAAAAAAAAATAAAAGAATAGTTAACACTAGTTTAAAATAATAAATAAAATCAAGTAATCTTAAAGATACATATTATGTCATCAAGTAGGTACTCGTAATTAATTCTATTACGATTTATTTTCAATTACAGACGAGTACAATTTATAAAATAAATATTGTGAACTCATCCAGTGTACAACTAAAAAGATCCGCATGGCATGCCACAGCGTTGAATGCCCACAGCGCCCTCTCGAATGGCGCTTCGCGCGGCAGGTTGGTGCGCGCGTGCCGCAGCGCCAGGACCGGCGCGGGCGGCCGCCGACGACGGTCCACGTTAAATTTAAAAATTAAACATTACGGCGTCCTGAGTGCGGTAGCAACAATAAATACATACAAGCTATTCTATTTTATGTGTTGGTAAATCATCATCAATCGACAAATTCGTCTCGCTGGCTTTGGATATGCGAAAATTGTGGATAACTCAGGAGCCTCAGTCACTGTAGTAACAGATAATACGTGTAATCTTAATAAGATATCTAACTGCGTAATTTGAGTTTCAAATTAGGAATTCGAATACCAAATCCTGAGAATGAGGTTAAATTAAACCTCTAGACTAGTAATGACTATAGGTAGCTACTATGTGTAAGATATTAAGTGGATACCTTTTGTATATAACAGAAATAATATTCAAAAACGGCAAATGTTATGTACAACGTCAGTTATCGATACTCTATTCATGTCTATGTCACTGATGAAACATGAGACTGATGTAGTAGGTAAAATCCTCCTTATAATATGTTATAAATACACTCACGTCACAAGGGCGACACAAGGACGCTAACAATATTATCTATCGAAGAGTGTTCGCAAGCATTCACCTGTAATATAGAGCTGGGGTTGCGTTATATATACCTACTTATTTATCGATTTATTATATTGCCTTTTCGTTGAAAAAACATACAAACTTATATGAAAACGTAACATATAATCGAAATTGGTCTGTTTTCATGAATAAATATGTCACACAACCCAATAGCACTATGATGGAGACAAATATTTTCGATACTTCTTCTTCTTCTTCTCGTGCCTCTCCAACTAGTGAAGGTTGGCAGTCAGTTCTGCATATTTCTTTC
>DWME01000463.1:0-33387 GCA_018244795.1 Parelbella ahira ahira | reverse complement strand
ATTAATTTTTAATATCTATTAACGAATTGCTCTGTGTTACTTCGTGGAGCGGAGAAACTTTAAAAAGCTCTGGTCGGCGGCTGGTGAACAAAAAAAGCAGCTTAAGCGATTTATTAAATATGTATGGAGCAATTACCAGCTGTCTGTCGGAGCGCGGCTACAAATTTATTAGTGCGCGATCGTATAGGATTTTGTTCATGAAAAAAGATATAGAAGAATTGAGGTACCTAACTAACCAATTATTAATAGCAAAATATGTGGGTACCTATAAATTCTGGTGCGATCGACTTTCGGATGAAATCAGTAGTGACCCATTTTCTTAAGCGACAATCCAACGGTCTCAAACGTAACTGTTATTAAATTGATACTCAGATGAACTACAAGGATCTCGGCAGTTATGAAATTGAAATATATGTCCTTATAATTTCGTACCGCCGGGTAAGTACGACGTACATACGATCATTTTTACAATCGTTAATATTGTGAATAATGAGGTATCTAATCCTTAGACGTGTGGCTACTTTCATCAAAATTATTTCTAACACACACGTAACGCAACAACAGCACCTTATAAGTCGAAACACAAATGATGAAACCAATTGATTCACAGTGTATATACATATAGCAGTGGGACCGCCCCGGATGAACTGTAGGTACCTATTCATATTTCAGCGTCTGATTCTATTCATATTAACTATTGTTATACTTTTTATTTAACTATTATTATTAACCATCACACCAGGTACCCTTACGGGGTAAGCAGAGGTCATCGAGGCACAATATACCTATCTATCCTTACAGACCTAACGTGTCTCTACCACGTTCGTCGCTCTCTTTGTCTCTTTTCTCTGTTTTCAGAGAATTAGGATTCCCGCAATAGCCAGTATATGGGGTATTTGTGGTATTTGGGGGGTATGGGGTATTTGGGGTAAGATAAGAAACAAATTTTATTTACATCCATTTCAAATGGGGCTTTGTGTGTTAAAATATAGCAATGCGAGTAATTTAGTCAAGATAGAAAATCAATTTCACTTACATCCGTTTTAAATAAGGGTGTACCTACGTACAAAAATGTAGTATTTGAACATATAAAAATGGCGCGGAAGTTTTTCCCGCCTCACTTAAAGCTCGCCCGGACCGACTTCCGGCGGATGCGGAACACTTTTTAATTTCCGCCGTCGGGGATTTTTCTGCCAAGCTGATGAACGCTCAATTATTTATATTCAATTAATGTAAATATTTATCCCTTTTAATCTGCGTTGCCAGTGTTGTCTGGATGGTCAAGCGAGAATTTTAGTATAATTTTTTCTTCAGCAAATATAAGATTTCATTTCCGGTGCTTAGTCTTAAGGAATCTTATTTAGATTCGGCTTACATCTACTTTCCTTTTTTTACATTCTGTTTTGTCTATGATATATACGTATATTATTCACTAAAGCTGTATGGACTATACTTAATTCTTGATACTCATAATTCTTGCTACTTTGATATAAATAGCTCTGTCGCGGTGATCGTGATCACTGATCGCGGACGCGAGCTAAAGTTATGCAGGACTGGCCGCGAACGTCTCTTTCTTACTAGTTTTCTGTTATATGAATACTTTAAACTAGCTTTATGATCAAATCATATTAAATATACATAGAAATGAGGTAAAGCTGTTACGTATTCACGTCCAGGGGTGGTAAAGTAAGTTGTAGGATAGGTAGAATTATATTTATGCTGAAAATGTAATTGATAAATAAGATGCCAGTCTACGATATGCGAAAAGGTAAATCATTAACCCTTTCGTCGTTCCATTATTAGACACGGGTTTCCTTTCAGCGTAAAGGTTTGCCGCGTTGACCAAGTGCGGGTTGGCAGACTTCAGGGTCTTTAAAGAATAGATACAGATAAAAAAAAGAATAAAACGATAGCCAACTCGATACACACGGACTTGAAAATGTATTTTGTACTAATAAAAATAAATAACTTTTAATATTTGAAATAATATTGCTAATAAAACTACATACTTCCTAAAAACCTAGGTTTCTATCGTGTCCGACATTTTATCAACATATTATCTATTTTCTAATGTCAAGCAGACTGCTACTATCTTACTGTAATTTCTACACTTATTACTACTGAACAATAGTTACTACAAAAAAAACTAATTACGATCGTCGAAAGGACTTTTAAGTATCCGGTATGAGTATCGGACGAATTTAATCCAATCTCAAACAAATTAACGAAACATACGTGTGTACATATTGGGTTAATAAAGAGAGTGAGTCGCTATGGCACAAATTTGTCCAATTAATACACTCCATTACCCGCCGACGCTGGCTTTGAAGCTGAAAAACTGAAAAAATCTCGTTAATAATTAACTCGTGAGCTTTTTAAACAACCACTCCGAATTGATTTCGGTCTAAAGGCAAGTGATCGACTCTCACACTTGTGGATATCTGTGTTTTTGTATAGGTATGTACCTACTAATTTTTAAATTCAATTGTACGTACATGTATTAAGTAACTCAAACATTTATTTCAATTGTACGCATTGTATTAAGTTCATAATGTTATTACACTCCAATACATACATATGTATATACTTATTTTAACGCAAGTTCCTAACGCAACTCATCGACACGCTAAGAAGAAGAACGCAAGTTCCTTTGCGGGATAGCAGGGAGGACGTAGTAACAAAATACGTTTATTTAAAGAAATTTGTAGGTATATTGTTTGAAAAAAATTATATGATGGTTATTGATTTATTATACAAATTAATTAACGTAATATTGAATGGGATACCTTTATTAGTCATAAAATTGCTCAATAATACGTGTACATTACTAACTAGGTACTAACTTTTATATACTATTTAATGAGAATGATTTGTTTCAATGCAATGGAAATTAATCAATAGTTTTGTCCATTTATTGAAAAATGTTTAAAATTATATGCACGACATATAGATACCTAATGCTAACGAAATTGTATGTATTGTGTGAGCAAACAAACAAATATTGGCAACTCTTACAATGAGGAAAATAATCCTTTTATCATTTATTGTGTATTGTGTTTCGTTTCGTATTTTTCTATATGAAAGGGATATATAAAAAATGGGGTAAGTCATTATGATTGATTTTCGACTTGTAATGATGATTTGTTTTTCTAAAAATTCCGTATTCTTACAAAGGAATGAAAAGTGTTATTTTGGTTAATATGGCTTTTGTAATATCTTTATAAATATTAAATGAATTTAACAACGTTAACAGTTCTAAAGAATATAACGTTTCTTTTTGCAAAGCACAAACTACGATCTGACTCAAAATAAAAATAAATAAATAAATGAGATTTGTTATCAGTAAACAAGCGAAAGATATTACAGGTTACATATTTTAAAACTGGAATATTAAACGTCCATTTTCTGACAGACGTTACTTTTGTTCTCCGCGACGCTAATTTAGGTTTGGAAGTTGAAGTTTCATTTGGGTACAGTGACTATTACACTATAAATAACACTCTGTCATGAACAACTACATGTGTTTGACAATATTTTACTGTAAAATCGAAATGGTGACCGCCTGGATATTGACTACATTTAAACAAAAAATTCATCAACGTTATTGTAAAATACTACATAACGAAACTAATTAAGAACTATCTTCTACAAAAAAATATTAATTATAACAAATAAATCAATTTTAATACCGGCGATGATAGTACAAAAAAATAATAGCCCACAAAAATCTCATGTCACTGCGATAATAAATGCATAGTTTCCTTAGTAGATGGGTAACAATGACTCATTTAGACGTGCGGACAGGAGCCGGACAAGTTGGGGTAATTTCGCACTATAATGCTGGCAATGACGTTAGAGCGAGAATAATAGAATAGATACTAGTGGGGCGTCTCCCTCGCTCCTCACTCGTCCATTGTCACTGTAGGGTGGCTGCGATTTATTTGCTTTGATTAGAATATTCCTTTAAATCTACATATGTTTTATCTGTTCATCAACGTGTATTTCACAGCAAAGCATATTTTTCGCATGCCATCAATAGCGAACAGGAGTAATATATGTTACAAATATTATGAATACCTGCATGTAAACTACATATGTTCTGTGAATAAAGATTATTATTATTATTGTCAAACAGATCTTATACCAAAACGAATTACAAAACAGGTGTAAAAAGCTCTCTTTGAAACTCGATTAAACATCGGTAACTCCTCTCGCTCATGTCTGTAAGCGATGGTGACCACGTATCATCAGACAGCCCGTCTACCGGTTTGCCAGATTAAATTATTGTAAAAAAAATCCAATAATAAAAATGTAAACCTTTTATTGCTTAAAGATATGGCTTAAATTTAACATAGGTACATGTGACGTGTCAGTCATTGTTAAAGTACATGTAAGTAAATGTGTATAATTACTAGTAAACTATTAAATAGCGTTTATTTATCAAAAATACCCTCACAACAACACCAATCCAAAAGCAAACACTTAATAAATTTCATTTATTTATTACAGAAAAGCGAATAAATATCTATTTTATTACCCATAAAACCATTCAAGTGGGTAAACACAGGCGGTGCACACTAATCTATATTCACCCTACACAGTGTCTCCACCTCATCAATTCGCAGGGACGTCCCGTTAGCCATAATGTCTAGGGCAGCGATTTAGCACTCGGAGGTAATGGTCCGCATTTCCGGACTTTTATGGCCACTCTACTTTTCTATTGATATTTTAATTCCGAGGGCAACAAAAGCAAAATTTTTATGCGTTTTAGTGTGAAATGATTGTAATATTGCGTTGTACTGATTTAATGTCATTGCTTTGGTATTATCTCGTAGAAGCAACAGTAATGTACATGTTTATTTATTAACCATTATGTTATAAATGTTGTTTTTTTTTTTAATTTGGTAAATGTAAGTTTACTTTAACACAAATTCTCTCCGCTGAAAATGAGGGAGTTAAGGCCACAGTCGTCTACATTGTCCAACTGCGGATTGGCCGACTTCACACGTTTAGGAGAACATTTGCTTACTGTGTTATTTATTGAGTAAAAATATTTTGCTACTACCCACATTAATGGGCACTAACCGTGGGAGTAGACGTGTTCTGGAGTGGAGACCGCGTCTTGGTAAACGTAGCATAGGACGCCCTCCAGCTAGGCTGAGTGACAATATACGCAAAGTGGCTGGCAGTGGTTGGATTCGAAAAGCTGAAGATCGAGCTCAGTGGCGTGCTATGGGAGAGGCCTATGTCCAGCAGTGGACCGGAGTAGGCTGATGATGATGAAGTGGGTATATTAGTACTACATAACTCAAGCATCCCATGATGCGGGCATTCATTCCCGTCCACATGGCAGTAGATTTAACATCTGGGAGCCTCCATATGTTACCTTCGTCAATAAAAAAATATACATATAATTATATTAGTAGTGTAGTAGTAAATATGTGCTACGTCACGTCTGATATCTCTGACTAAAATATTCTTCATATATTTACGTACATACATAGGTACATACATGCATACATACATACATACACACATACATGCATACATACGTACACCCTGTTTAACGTAGTGTTGTTAATCCTTAATGACGTAGGTATGCAGTACGAATCATAAAGGATCACGATAATGTAATCATGACAGGAAGTGCCCGCAATCCTGACGCGATTTAAGATAGCAGACGATAGATTTAAGCAAATTCAAGGGAGATTGAGATTGAGATTTGGGGAGTAGGTAAATCAGTATCTTTAATTCAAATGTAGGAAGATGTATAAGTATCCCGTTGGGATTTTTTGAAATGATTTAGTATCAGTAACCAAAAAATTTAACCTAACCAACTCAAAAATTGAACTATAGTGATATACGCCATCACTATATGGACCTTAAGGCGTGCGATCATAGCTACGTAGCGTTAAGGGATAACAGCAAATACTTATAATATTTATAGTTTGATCAATTTACGGCCTTGTGACAGCGTCACTTACGTATCAAACATTTATTTTTTATTATTCGTAATTATCAAATAATCTTTTCACCTATCGTCTTCGATATTATCTACTAAAACTAAGTTTCTTCTGCCAGAATCCTTGTAGAATTAAGTCGATCGTTTGTAACATTGTTAACAAAATAAAACTTAAATACATAATAACCGAGTAATAAATGAATAAATAAATGATAACAAACTTGTTACCAGACACAAGCTACTCGTACCACCCGGCGATCCACGATGACACGTTTGTCCGCCGGAAGCAACGGCGCAACCGGACCACGTTCACGCTGCAACAGGTAATCTACTCATTCCTACCCATGTTATTTGAATTCATATTAAAATATTCTTCACTGGGAGTGTACTATTCTCCTCTGCCTACCACTTCGAGGACGGGCGTACTGTCACTTGGTTATTATTGATAATAAATCGATAAAGTGATGTCAAAGCGGAAAAATGTTCTGTTCTACTTTGTACAGATTAAAAAAATCACAAAACTTGACAGATGTATGCATATTCATATGATACGATGCATGTTAATTAATAAAAAAAAAATTACACGCGATACAATTAGTTGATAAGTCAAATAAAAAACTATATAAAACACAATCTGACTGTGTAAGTAAGCCAGTTTAAGCTTATGGAGTATAGTAGTGCTTATGTCAATGGGAAATATTGGAATTGTTCATTTGCATTTATAAATTGCAACCAAATTAAGTTCATTTACTTTTGAAGTACTTTATTGTATTGGAAATCAAAAACTTTCACACTTGAGTGAGTAGAAGTAATGAAAAATAGGGTTTTTTCTACATCTCCCGGTCTCGTTTTACATTTTTAAATGAAACTAGTATTTAATTATATACGTACGTACATAATTGTCTATACGACTATTGCATTGTTTGTGATTATTGCAGCTGGAAGAGCTGGAGACGGCGTTTGCGCAGACGCACTACCCAGACGTGTTCACGAGGGAAGACCTCGCGCTGAAGATCAACCTCACCGAAGCCAGGGTTCAGGTATGATATATTTTACACAAATCTTATCATAACTATACAAAAGGCTTTAGGTTTCTGCTCATAACTAGGCCGCTGCTGTTTAAGTAATTAGGAATATGTTATGTAATATTCTTTTCATAGACTAAACGTAAATGTCTATGGATTGTAGCGATAACATTGTAAGAGGTTTGTATGACTTTATGCCAAGAATTATAAAAAAGTTACATTATATCTGCTAAATTGTTCTAACCTGCTACGGGGTCTGTAATTTAATTAGAGTAATTAATATAGTTAAAGAAGTTATTATAAGTATTAAAATTATATTAGAGACCAAAAATAAAAATATATGAAGTTTAATTATGGCATCAAGCACTTCCTAAAGGAGTTATCGCATCCTTTAATTGATCACTCGCTTTGAATTTATTATTTTTCGAGGGTTTGCATGTTTTTATTTAAGTAACTACGTACTAGTCTACGAAAACTACAATTTTTTGCCGTGTGTTGTTAGTGAACATTTCAAATTTTTTTCAAAGCTAAATCGACAGACAACTAAAAAAAAATTCCAATTAGAACACACGCCAATCAGACCGTTAGCTTCTATATCGCGTGCGCTTTCAAAGAGAAATTCATTTTCGATTCGTATTTTCGATTCGCTCAAATAGATTGAAAGATATCGAACTAACACACGGTAAGTGAATACGAAACTATATGGAAATGTGTATCATGGAGTTTTCGATATCGACTCGTTTAGGATTCCGAACATGAAACGGCATTTATTAATCTTCAAAGTACCTACTTACTTGGAAATCTCTAATACGACTGCTATTGGAATAAATAGTTTTCAATTCGGCTCTGTCTTGACGGCAACCGAATAATTCAATTTCGTCACAACTGCCTTACTTAATTTTTAACATTGTTACATACATACATACACGGTTTCCTTGCGAATGAAAAAAGTTAAATAAAAAATGTCGTTTATTATATGATACTTTTTTTGTAATGTTTTGTTTTCACCGTTATGGAAAGGGTTATCAAAATATTTGGCAGCTTTTTAATATAAATTTAAAATCATAACCGTTACGAGTGAATTATTTGAGCATAAGCAGTCTCGGTCTTGATACCTACCTACTAAATGAGATACTATTTTAAAATGCGTGGTTAAATTAAAAAATCAAAAACCTTTGAATACATTTAAAGGTTTATTATAATTGCCAGACTGGAGTTAATATTCATAACTATAATTATATCAATACTTTTATCTAATACAAAGATTATGATATTGGAATTATTAAGTACCTACTTTTTAAACCACCAATAAATACACCGAAATATTTATCAACAATACGATCTGCGCATTCAACGTATACCCCTATAACAGTAAGTAGCAATACATTAGGTACCTATGTACTCATGTACCAACACAGTCACTCCTAACTCGTATTCAAAATAACTTTCAGTTGTTGGCGGCTGGGCCGGGCGCGGTTCGCTCGGGTTTTAGCCAAATTGCGGCCCAACCACGTGTATTATTTATGCTCGAATAAAAATATACCAATTCCGTGCTCAGAGCACGACTCTCCTACAATTTAGTGGCGCCCGTGTCGCTGTCGACTGCGCAGTTTATAGTCGCTAAATAATTTTCGAATCAATGTTATGCTTTATGTGTTTAGTGGGTAATATAATTCTGCTTTCATGATATAGGTACCTACCTACTAAATATTTTATTACTTATTATTTATTCATGCCAGGCTCTTTACTTGTGGCAGTGGCTCTTTAGTTGTGACTGTCGATTACTTCTATCTTTATAGATCTGACAAGCTTCTTCTATATTTATTACTCTATAAATAATCATAGTTGGAAAGTCCCTATACGGAATGTCTATACTTTCCCCTCTATACTCTCGCTGTAACCAAGTCCGTCACAAGTCAGTATCCAATTTGGTTGATCGTCGATCCACTAACATTCCATTAGTTAACTGCCTGTGCCGTCCATTATCAAAATCCACTCTAGCTCGTTGGCGAAACCATCAAAACAGTTGTGAATTGAACGGTTTCATGCCCAACTATGTCAGACCTTTGAAATTTACTGGAGTACGATTCCAATTCGACTACCATTGGACGGATATAGTTACACCAATTTACTAGTAGTTATTAGATTCAGAAAGCGACGATTGTATTACAAACGCGTCACGTCTGTAACGAAAGAGATATTTAGTATTCGGTGCTCTTTGCCTTAATAATTATAATACATATATAGAAATAACAAGGATCACAATACTTTGAACCTTTAACCCTGGTATCATAGATGATTCGATATAAAAAAAATTCACACACTTTATTCTCTTCAACCCGTTTTACAAACCACTCTTAGGCACGAGTGTCACCCTCACCTGCGGGGGTCATGAACCACACTTCAGTGGGTTTTTCTCGTGTAAATTGGCGGAGATATGGGATACATGTAAACTCGTCAGTAATTTGTCTCGTAGTAAAGATTCTGTAATCAAATAAAGCCGTTTTTTGGCGTGTCATATCATCTCGCGATTGTACTTTAATCCTTATTATATTCCTTATATTATCATATTTTTTACCTATTTTCGTTTTCTCAGTACATCCGTGAACTACGTAGGAACCAAACCACACCGCCCTGCTCGGATACCGGAGAAGTAACGTTCAAGTTACACTGGCGGGCAGTAACGCGTTTAAGTCGCTCATCTCGAAATGGTATTACGGTATGAGGCTGTTACCCCTCCCCCCGCACCCGTCACACCTTGCGCACGTACCATGGGATTAAGGGGTGTCGCTGAGCGAGTTAGTACACTTTGCTGATAAGTCAACTTATGTCACTATGCAAAATGAGTTTACCAATGTAAACTTTGCTTTTGTTAATGGAATTTTATGATACGATTTGCAACGGATTATTTTTGGATAACTTATCATATAGTCCACTGTTGGACATAAGAATCTCCTAATCGGCGCAACTCTTTCCGGTCCTGGCCCTTCCGAATCCAGCAGTTCCCGCTGTTTTCTTCAGGTGGTCAGACCATCTAGTAAGAGGGCGACCTACGTACGCTCCTTTTATCGAGACGTGATCGCTACTCGATGACCTTTCTTCCCTATCGGAAGTTTCATTATTATGCTATAGGTAACTTAACATCACGCCTGTAACCCCCGATGGGGTAGGCAGAGGAGTGCACTACACCCTCACGTTTCACCAGTTACGTTTGAGTCCCATGGAATAGGTGGTGAGCCATACACCGGGCACTGATCCAGACTCCGAGTCACTGCTAGAAATTCTAAATCAGAAAAATCCAATAGTACCCGACCCGGGATTTTAACCCAGGACCTCTCGACTTGCAACCGCTCTCGACTTGCAACCGCTCGACCAACCATATAGCCTTATGCTATAGGTATTCTAATTTATTTTGTTGTGCACAATTCCAACTATCTTTAATTCCATACACTACGATATGATTTATTAAATTTAATATCAGTTTTAATTGCAAATTATGCAACGTTGTGCCACGTCCGCTCATATCGATGGATCTATTAAGTAACGACGGTATATTCGACTACTCTACACAGAAAAATAAACATTGCGTTACTAACGATTTTAGTACACTATTGTATCGATAAAAAAGTTTAAATACTTCTTGATATAAATTGGGTCGTCAAACTAAAACGTGTAATATTGAAGCTTGCATATTCACGCAGAAATTAAGACTAAATTGTATATTAGTAACCAATTAGAAGCGTTATATTTATAATTAAGTGTAAGCCAATAAGTAACGAGAATCTTGTTTAGAAGATAAATCAATATTAAAATTTGAAGTTGATAATGATAAATCCCTAGTGCTTTTCTACATGTAGAGATAAGTAGAAACTGTAATAATTTAAAATTTGCGCATTTCCAACCGCAGCCCTACAGGGGTTTACTAATATAATTGAGTCGGCTTTCAATTTGATTCACATCCTCGTCCGGCCGAGTGTCGGTGATAATTCGCCCGAAAAATATAAAAAGGAACATCTGTCCGACATATTGGATTACCGCTGCGGGCGCGAGTGTAACATACCTTTCGTGCAATTTCTCTAAATGTTATCGAATTTATGTTATATTCGATATATGTTTATTCATATATATTTTAAAGCTCGTATCACTTTACTAAAAATTTTTCATGAACTCAAAACTTTTTTTGATGTATTGAGAGCAAAACGTCAAGACAGGGTTATTCATGCCAGTAACAGATAGTTTTTTTTGTGTGGTTGGCGAGCTTTTGGCTCTAAGTTAAAATATTCTTTTAAAGTTGAAGGCACACTCAAGATAAAAGACGAGACAGAGAAGTTAATAATATATCAAAGACTGTGTCTATTAATAAGAAAATGAATGAATGAATTGAGTGTTTAGAGTCATTTCATCATAAAAATGAACGGAGTGATGAGTGACGCCGAAGTGTGGCAGTTCTGTAAGGATAGCTATAATATATTTGTTACTCGGTTTCTATCTGCCTGCCCCTGTTTCCTGGCTTGACTAGATAGTAATATTGATAATATAAATATATAGAAAAAACATATTAGTAACTATGTATTTAAATAATGGTAACACGAGATGCAGATGTTTGGTGCTAACGACCGCACCACCTCAGGTACCCCTTTCATTGTTATTTAAGGTCAATGTCACACAAACAATGGTACCTATTGTCGTGCATACAACAACACTTTTTCATTTGCGAATCGCAAGCAATTCAACATAAAGATATGATTTTTTTTTCTCCATTGAACAATTCGTTCCCAACTGATTGTTTAATAATATTATTTTGGGCAAATATTGAATACCTGCTTTATTTTATACGTCTGGCAACACTTAAATGACATCTCTGGTATCGAAAACAAATAGAGGTAAAGCTTTAAACGGGAGATCTTTAATTATTTAATAAACCTCACAGAGAAATGGGAGTCCGAAAATATTTATAATGGTCAATGCAAAGAAACGGTAGTTAAAAGCTCAGTGCACAGATATTTCATAGAATTCTTTAACAAAATCTAAAACTCTATGCAATTTATAGAGGTTATTCTAAATATGTAGGACAGCTATTTGGATATGCTATTTGGAAGTTTTTCTCTTAAGTCTACCAGTAATCTGTTACCACAGTACAACACTGCTTAGTTTTTGATAAGATTGACATTTGTAAGTTTTCCCAATTATTATTCCACTGATGTTTCTAAATCATCAGTCAAATTTTTTGATGTTAATAATTCATTAACACCAACTAAACAAACTACTAGTTACTAAAAAATTCATAGCAAGTTTTATCGCGTAGTTTTTGCTACACGAAAAATAGTAAGAGTATACAGGAGCGTATTTAACGCTCTCCCAATTAAAGCTTTATTAGAGCGAAAAGTAATTAAAATAATTTTGTTAGCACTTCAATAACAAGCATCACGCCCTCGGTGTCGCGGGACACGAGTGCCTTTGTTACGAGCTCGTTCGCGCCCTCGCTGTTTACAAGCCATTTGTTTTGTGATCGCGAGATCTAGAGTCCTATGTCAATGTCATTGAGACACAATCGAGTTTTCGTTCTAATTGAGATATTAGGGAGCTTACTTCGTGACACGGATGTGATGTAGCTTCGCGTCGTACACGTTGGTTTTACTATAATCTAGTTCTGTCTACCCCGTAAGCATTCTGGTGTTATGATATAACATAACGCTTGTACTACATAACTATTCCTTCCATTCCTCCCTTCCTGTATGCCCGTCCGATGTTATCGCGTACATCATCCCTAATGAAATAAAATTAACCCCCAATATTTAATCATCCTTTATGTCTATCCCCGAAATCCCAATTCCCTACACTGAAACTCTATAATCGTCTCGAACATTGGTTAGGAAATTTCTTAAACAATATTTAATTCAGTTTGTTATGACTATTATTAGCATGTATTTTTTTGTTTTTCTGTATTTGACATTCAAGTTTTAGCTATCATGTGATTTCTCTTAGATGCTGTCTGAGGACTTACTGCAGCAGCAAGTAGAACATTTCTCAAATCAAAATCCAATAGTAGAATATGCTTAAATTATTATATACTTACAGTTACATTGAGATGTACATATGTAACTTAAATAACTTTAAGGATGATAGGATTAATAATCCTATCACTATTATCACTGATAATGACTGTAGATATACACATGTACCGACTCAATCTTGCTACATCATAGGCCACATCGTTGCTTTCCATCAGGCAAGACTGTGGCCAAAAGTTACCCTATTGAGTATAAAAAAAAGTCACCTACGTTTTTCGGGATATCCGACGAGTTTAATCATATGTTTTATTTTCTTTTATAACTATTTTTATAATTTAAAGGAATAATTTAAAACAGTACCAAAAAGTATTTATTGCAATATTTATTTGCTACTAATATCTCCTATCTCATTTATTATAATAAAAGGATAATTAACGGATGTAATCTTAAAATAAGTGACCGAAAAAATGTAAAAAATGTAGTTCAGTATTACGAACAAATACATGATACATTTAGTAACGGCACACTAAACAATACATTTGTACTACATAAAGCTTCCCGTTTTCTCCTGTGGCTACCTTCTCTCACTGCAACTCTATTTCACTTCATCAATCATGTCCCCGGTTACCTTAATTGGTGTGAATGTCACCTTCAGAGCGGTAGCACTTCATAATACCACACGCTTGGGGTTAAATAAGGGGTGATAAAACTAGGTATAAAACATATGTGTATATGTGTTGAGGAATTATTTGTACAGGAACCTTGTAACCCCGTCATAAGAATATTGCGCATGTCAAAGAGTGTGGGATTTGCTACATTTAAAGTGTATCTATATAGAGTAGGAGTTTTGAATGAAAGACCTTTTATATTTGTAACAAATACATAATATTAAATCATATAAAACAAACATTGGTTACGACTGCCGATCGGAAGTCCTGGGTTCAACTACCAGGTCGGGTACTATTGGATTATTCTAATTTAGAATTGCTAGTAGTCACTTGGAATCTGGATCTGTGCTTGGTGTATGACCATAGGCTCGCTCTTTATTCCCTGGGATGTATAACATATCTGTGTTAACGCGAGAATACTAGACTCCACTGTCTACCCCTTTCAAGAAATATTAACGTAATATTATGTTATGATTTTAAATCGCGAACACAAATAACGGACCTACATAAAGTTATGTTCAAAATTGAAATTGTTCTAAAAACGAAATATGTAGTAAGTATCATAGCTTAATTATCACAAATCCCGCAGGACCGCCCTCGGGGAGTACAAGTGTCATAATAAAGTAATAATCTCATTAAGTCTGGATGTCATTTGTCGCAACTGTATACGCGTGGGATGGCCACCCCCTCCGTGCACGTACCCTTTCGTAACCGTTCTGTTTGTAACTGGCCATTAACGACACATTGAGCGAGGCCGAAAAGTAAAAAAAGTAATGAACTGATTAATGGAAATTAAGATTACAATACCTATATATTAGTACTTCGATATTAAAAATTTCAATATTATATTCCATAATTATTTAATTCCCTATTGATATCAGACATTTTGAAAATAATACTGAAATAATTTTAAAAAAGTTGGTATTTGTACATTTGGGACAGTCGGCGATAATAATTATTTTCCGAAACTACGGTTATGATTTTTCTCATTTAGAGAAATAATTCGTATCTAATACTAAAGCAATAAAATGGTTTATTATATAAATGTACTTTTATAACATAATTTTAACGACCCTAACTTACGTCTTATCGGAGCTAAGCAATAACGAACAGCCCAAATGATCTGTTAGCGATACGTTATCCGGTTGATAATTAAAACGTAACATGTTACAATACGAAGCCGATACGAAGATAATTATCTGGTAACAACGTTAGCTTCACACATGCTCCATTTTACGCGAATTACACCACACTCCGCTCGGAATCTAATTACACATGGAGTTAGCGATGTACGAAGTGAGAATTGGAGACGGCCGAGGATGAATACTTTTTTAATAGCCATAGGATTGTTTAATAGTTTCATTTAATGGTGGGCAAGACGTACGTTGCGATGTAGTACGTTTACTTAGAAGGTGTCTACTAAGATTCTGACTCTCTACTGGTCGTCTTAGTTGCAATTTATTTTCGTTTTCAGATAGCTTAAAATAAGAAGAAAAAAAGAATTTATTTATACGCATAAAAATGATTTTAAAAAGGTATACAGATGTTACTGTAACATTTTGTTATTGGAGGAATATACGTAGAGTGAACAAGGCATTGGAGTAAGTTTATATGGGCGCTTGAAGTAAATTTTTTTTTAATAATTATGTATATAAGGTTTTTAAATAAAACATTAACTTTCCTACTGTATGAAACGTACAACGTAAGTGGTAAAAAGCAGGAGTACTACAGCCGTCTGCCTACCTCCTTCAGGGCGAGATACAGGCGAGATATTACATTACTTGTAAGTTAATTAAATAAAACGTGTATTATGGTTTTTTCCAAAAATATGTCTCTCTACTTGTAAAATATTTATTACCGCATCCACAGTTAATGAACTTGTGCGTGCGATCTTCGAGGCTGCCGGGATGTAGTCGGGATAAGAAGATTTGCCGGGTGCCACGAGTTTGCTTCTAATCATGTGATGGCAAACTTAACGATAACTTGCGTAACCCTGGGTTTAGTGGGATTAGTGATACGACTCTAGGTATTAGGAGCCAAACTCAATAAGAATAATGCAATGAGTGAGATAGACATAGATTTGCTTGCAATTTTGATTATAGCTCTGACTAAAAACTTAGTTAACCTTTGTATGAAGTGTAACGAATGTGGAAGAAGTGTGTCAGATTGAAGCAAATATATGTGGCACTCAGTGCTTTCTGCTTATCTCTCTAAGAACCCTGCGTGAAGATGTGTATGTAACTTGTAAGTTTGTGAGTGGAACAAAATGAACATTCTAGAATAATTCCCGGTGGGCTTATGTTATTGACTTTTATACCTTATGTCATAGGACACGATAGAACTATTTATTGAAGTAATTAAAAGTTTGAGTAAAAAAAACCCAGTTATTAAAAACATAGTGATGTGATATGAAATACAGACATTTTCACTAGAAATGAATTTAATTATCATCTATTAAACTTAAAATGCCTTCACGGTGTTTTTGTACGTTAACTGAAAATATTTGTAAATAGAATTAATGAATGTTCCGCTGAGCCTCTCAATAATTTAAATTTCGATTAAACATTTAAGAAGAAATAATTCTTTGATACAAAAAAATATTTAATGTGAATCTTTAAAATTGTAATTTTAAACTTAAAAAAAAATATCGAGGCAGAAATATTGATAAAAAAAGCAAAACGAAAAAAAAAGATTTCGAATCCTTAATGCATTATACTTGTGAGAGCACGGAGCTTTCAAAGGACGTCAAACAAATTGTAAACTGTTGGAGCGCAAACTCGCAATTTCAATACATTAAACGTAACTTGAGCTTCCGCGGCAACACATGACCTGTCACTTAGCGGAGAAGTCTTCGTCTCTTAAATATCTTCTTAAGGCACTCCCACTACTGCCAGCTACTTGCGATAGAAGAGAGATTTTCCTATAGAAGAATTATATGCCAGCGATTTTTAATAACTTAAGATTTCACTCATTAAAAACCAATAAAGCGTACGTAATAAATTGTGTGTAGTCCGAACTCTTCAAATTCGTATTTACGTTAAGCCTCGCTGCAATCGGCAGGAACTCATAATGAAGGACCTCCTATAGTTCCGAAACTAGACGGGTCGGCCCGATAAACATAAGTTCGTTAAGCTGGTACATGCGCACATATATAAACAACACTCACGAGACATAATAATGTGTTTTGTTGTTCAATTGTAAGGTATATGGTCTATTTTCCATAAAACTTGAATCATCATCATCATCAGCCTCTATGGTTTTATTGCGCGACCTAAGCCTCTCCTAAGGTGTGTCCCAAATAAAACAGTTAAATGGTATATGTTTTCAAAAATCCAGTTTTCTTTTCGTCGATATCCTTACTCATTCAGTAGTCTGTAACGATAAGACGAGTGCCTTAAAGAGTCGCCGCTCCATTTTGCTAACATATTTTCAGCCGTCGTTAACGTTAACTTCCACGTATGAAGTGTTTTAAAACATTAAGGCACGCTGACGTAATTAGACGACATAACTCTTAAGTACGTGAGATGCAGGTTTTTGAGAGTTTAATGTTTCTTAAGTGACGACTTGAACATATCGTATGTGAAGGGATTAATATGAAAACGTTTTGGTTGATGGCATCATCTCTCTACGTTTAGAAGTTAAACGACTTTAATTGAAATTTTTGTAATGTTTTTCTGATCTGGAAACTTTTTCATCTGAAAGACTATGAATATTAGCAATTGTTAATATGTAAATTTAAACGAGAACGAGCAACAAGGCCGTGTATTCTGCTGTTAGTTTTTAGTCCATTGTCTTAAAGCACTGTGAAAGGAGCTTTGTATCTAACATTGAAACGTAAATATGATGATTCTTTTTTCAATTAAGATTATACGATAGCATGTCAGACAGATACACTTATCTATAATGGCCATTAGTTAAGTATGTGGTAACAATCTAAGTAACTACATACTAGTGCTGTTTCTAATAATCAATTTTCGAAAACTCGACACAAAAGATCGCTATTATTCGCGAACGTATTGTTGTAGAGTGCTCTAAAAGAAGCTATTAACAGACCGCCCGTAAAGTGCCATTACTCGTTTCACACCGCACCGAACAATGTATTTGTTATTATTTAACTCCACACTCAATGTAGTGTGTAACAAACGCAAACAATCGCCGTTTACCGAACACTGGGTAATTACAGCGCCCCTGCTGTTCCTACTACCCCTCGCACAACTCGCTTATAAACAGACAAATCACTTTGAACTTTGTCACCTGATAATAAAGCTTAAAATTACCTAAATGTCAACGCAGACTACTTGAGCCGGCAAAAATATGTTGACCTCCGGCAATTCATTTGCGATCCTCTCAATGATGTTAGGTATAGACGGCTCTTGAAGCAGAGGGTGTCTTCATATTATGGTCCCTTTAAGTTAAGAGTGACAGGGTCGTACCTTGTGACATGTGTTTTCGGAGATTACAACCTTGTCGAAGTGTAGGGTGAATTAGCGAACAGCTAGTACTAGATATAGACATAAGATATCTATGTTTGTTTTACTGATTCGTATAACGAATATTAATATAACATTTTAAATATTATTGGTAATTTCAGAATTTAAATGAAACCTGTTATTAATGAAAAAAGTAAATAATATAAAATAAACTTTTTGCACGCGAATTATAGGTAGGTAGTAGTAGGTTTTCATAAACAAATATACATTGGTATGAATAAAAACCTGTGGTTAAGAAACGAAGATATTTATTGAAAGTTATAGGTCTACTTTCATATAAGAAGACATTTATAATTATGTATATATATGTGAGTTTCAATATCGTGGTTCAAAATGCATGTAACGGTATTTTTCATTGTCAAATAAAAGATTACCTACATATGTGTATATAATAATATACTTACCTATATGAATGAAAATAATCCTAATATTACATTTGTTGTCATTTGATTCCTAAAGGTTTAAGTTTAAGTAGGCATAAAGCATTTTAAGCCAAATAACTTATATGTATTAAAAGAAACATTTTTTTTTTTCAATTTCAAAGGAAAGTACATATGAAAAGTTTAATTTAAACCGCACCTTTCCCAAAATATATCATCTTACCTCCGCAATAACAATAAAGATCAGCGACTTGACTCGGGTAGGCAGGGGTGAGCGCCGCATCAAATATTAATACTACCCTCGCACGAGATAAAAACTATTAGGGTGGGGGGATTATGGGCAGATTATTATTTTAACTAAATTAGCTTACGATCGTCAGGGCAGAATGCCCGAAAGGTGTCAAAGAGTAAGTTACAGAAGGCACATTTAATTTATTTTCATTATCTATGTTAAATTTTGGCTATATGCAGATTCTTAGAAGGGAAACGAATCGGAAATAAACTCTATAAAATATTAAGCAATCTTAATAAGACCACCTTTTATTACGAGAAGCTATCAAAATACTTATTTGCGCAGGAGTTCTCTTCAATAGATCCTGCTTAATATTTTATTGAACACAAGTATAAGATATAATAAAAAAATTCCGTAATAAAATAAATTATAATATGAAGTCCAAAAGTTGGTGCTTTCTGTCTATCCCGCAAGAGCGCTGGTGTGACATAACGAAAGCGTGATATGTTAGTGTATTAATAATACGTCCAAAAATTAACTCACACGTTGAATTTCCAACATTAGTATTTCATCACGAACATAACTAGAAAATATCAATTCATTATGAATATTCCAATACGAAATCTAATTCCAAACACAAAGGGCTATATTATGATGCCTATTCGCACATCTACGTGTAATTTGAACACGATCACTGTGAGATTTCATAGCACTCTCGCTCACCAGAGGGCTTATTAAAAGTAAATTGCGAAAATTGCACTGCAAATGTGGCTCGCCTCTCGACGCGTTTGGCTAACCAGCTTACAGCGCCCACTACAACCTGATCCCTCGTAGCAAAGAATCAACTACTCACCAGGGCTCTTCACTATTTGGAAATAATAAAACATGTCTAATATAACGTGAACCGTTGTAACGCGTCTCGTATATTTGGTCGGGGGTCTGAATAGTTGGTGTGTGGATTGGTATCCTCCCTCACGGTGCAGGGAATGATGTGTAATCTTTGTTATAATAAGCAACAAAATGGGGTTGTAATGATGCATTATTAAGGACTTGTAGTGTTGACAGCTTGGATATCGGCGGCGGTGGATTAAAGTCCTCAGTGCTGGTCTGTTGTTACCCTAAGTAATAAATATTGCCTTAGAGAGTATTATTTTGTGGCACTATTTTTGTTGGTGCACAGAAGAAGTTTAAAAAAAGAGGTTTCCGAGTGAAAGTTTGGGTTCTGTAAGAATTTAATTCACTAAAATGTTTGGGGTCGCTACTCAACATATTTCTGTCGTAATGGTTTGCTAGCATCAGGCTAATAGATTCTTCCAAGGCCGATATATAGGATGCTATTCGCTAGTCACTTTAAGTTGTGCCCACGAGATGGTAGTTAAGTAGTTGTTAAAAGCGGCAAAAACACTCGATTAAAATCACAAATCTTGATCGTTCTTAACAATTGCATACTGTACGCTCTCTGTCTCCCCCACAAGAGATCTAGTATGATGGTATAATAATATTGCATACTTAAAACGACACTCCAGATAAGATGTAATCGTGACGTAACGTAGCGTAGGACACCCTTCAGCCAGGTGGAGTGACAACATACGCAAAGTGGCTGGCAGTGGTCGGATGCGAAGAGCTGAAGATTGAGCATGGTACGCATGGGGGATTGAGAATGGTAATTGTTATTGGTTATTGGTAATTGTTTATTGTTAAACTTTTCATACTACTGTCATTAATTGAAATATTTTTTCCTCAGGTGTGGTTCCAAAACAGGCGAGCAAAATGGAGAAAAGCGGAGAGATTGAAAGAGGAGCAGAGGAAGCGGGAAGGAGCGGAAGTCATGGCGAAGCGGGATACTGTCGACGATAAGGTATGTGTGATTTCATAGCTGATAATTAATTATAATATTAGCATAACAATGAATCACAATATACTTATTATATAAAGTAAATTTGGTAGGTATAGCCAACGTTTAAATACTTCATAGAGTGATACAATACAATACAATAGAAACACTTTATTGTATACCATATTAAAGTACAAAGTACAGAATAACAGAATTCGGTAAAAACAAAATGTGGTAGGTATTATCGGTAAACGAGCGATCTCTTCCAGACAACCTTTACTGGAAGGAGCTTATTTACAAAAAGAAAAGAAAGTGGGCAAGACAAACAATTTGATTTGAAGATTTGAAACCTTTTTCATCGATTTATGAGTACTCTAAAGTAATCAAACACCTTAGACTTTTATTTTATATGTATTCATAAAAAGGACCAAATTACAGGATATCGTTTCACTGTTGAAGACAATCTAATTTTAAGTTTCGAGTTTATTTTCAGTTTTTTAATTCACATTGCTAGGAAAGCATGTTTTATTTTTTTAACCACAATTTATATATTTTTTAAATTTTTCCACTGATTAACGGTATATCTCCACCCAGGGTTCCTCAGAGTGCATGTCGCGTGGCTCGGGCGACGCCTCACCAATATCAGCAGCCGGCGTGTCTCCGCGCGCCTCGCCGCCCGTCACGCCCGGCTCGCCGCGGCGGTCCCCGCTGCGGTCGCCGCACCGCTCGCCCAATAGATCGCCGAGGCAGGAGAGGTAAGAAATATAATAGTGTTTTGATATATTTAATTGCTGGTATTGTTTCACTAGAATCCTTCTTGGTTCTCACATTGCGGTTGTCAGTAGGTATAGTAATGTTAATGAGTTTGCATAGTATAATTATTAGTTACATATTGTTGTTATGTATCGTTTTATATAAAGGTCATGACTGATGCAGTAATAGAAGCAACATTATATCCTGTTAGATCCTAGAATTAAGGTACCTGAGAGGTCCTCAGTTAACATGTTTCATTTAAGCTAGTACAAAAATGGTACCTCTACTTATTAAAATTTATAAAAAACCCTTTTAATAACTTTTCGAACTTTGCAGTTTATTTTAACCCTAAGAGAAGTATATAATTTAATAACGTTAATCAGGTAGATAATAAAAAATATATATACATTATTTCTGTATATAGGTATGGAGAATTAACAACGAATAATGTCAATATAAATTGTATCACAACAGGTCAGAAACAAGCTGTCCTTCACCAGCCCCGTCAGTGGGCAGCGCGGGGTCGCGGGACGCACCCCCTGATCCTCGACCTTCGCATCACATATTCTCACCCTTCGACCAGTAAGTACACTTATATAGTTATGAAAACCTTTGAAATAAGCACTTTCAAAAATCGCATAAGGTTGTTCATAGAAATAAAACTAAAATATCTTTATCTATAGATACCGTTCTCATATCCCGCGGCTGTAAAAAAATCCATAATAAATTCTGTAAATTTCATGTCATACGTGTACATTCATTCAATTGTTAGGAGACACCCGAAATCATTTATTGTTTCTAAAAGATTTCCCCTTTCTCATGGTCTGCTCGATCTATGCTGTGAACTCGCTGCAATGGTCATGTGCTTATAAAATAAAGACCTCGAACACAATTGAAACTTATATCTACATAATCTCTTAATTTCCAAACGCGGTGACATAGTATAATACACAATTCTACATATTGTGATGTTATTAACATACAATGAACGATGTTTCGTTCTCCATTCGCGATGAGAATGCTAAGGCAATAAATAATACATCTTGCCTTTCGAAAGGTACTTTTTTACTTTTTGCAACAGTCATTGATAATATCACACCCAAGTTAAGGATTTTCTACATTTAGCATTTACACTTTAAGTTATATGGTGTATGCACTTGTCCGTGGTCTGATTATACGAAATGAAACTATATGTCGAAGAGGATGGACATCGTCTTGAAAACTCACTTTCATGTCTGCCATTGGCACCGTCCCACTCTTGCGGACTCCGTGTATTCTTACAAGTGCATTGTCCTTAATAACAAATGCTCAATAATAAACGAAATAAAAATATGTTTATTAACGCCTACTTAAGCCTAGCTACATTAATTCGTTCGTAAAACGATCTGTATGATTCATAAGGTCTTTATGGAAAGCAACTAATGATACAACGGTTACTTGTACGGACAGCATTAATTTTCCAACTGTGAATGAAAAGATATGGGATCGGCTTAGGGGATTTTGTGTCGTTACGGATAAGGAATAAGGATTAGAATGGTTTGTAGAACGAAGTGGTGAACGTAGTACGTGTGTGGTTTACTGTACAGCAATTACTTAATTAAGGCTATGCCGGGCAGCGTTAGTCTAATGAACGGTAATTATATTGCGCTCAACGCTCATAAATACGCGGCTTGGTACGTGAGCTGAACTAGAAACGCTATTATATAAATATACCAAATTGTACTTAAGACTTATCGTAATAAAGCCTATATTCGGGTAAACTATTTAATGAAATAATAGAGCTGTTCTTATAAGATTATTGAGAAATGTGTTTAATGATAACATTAATAAACTCCTTTCATATTGATGTTAATTGCGAATGTTCCAAGGGTTTTTGGAAGAAAACAATAAAGACGATAGGATATAATTGTTTTTTATTACATCAATTTACTACACAGTTTTATGATACATTTATCTGACCTAAAATCTGGTAGCAATATAGTTAAAACCTCGATTGCACAATTTCTATACAGTTTTCAAGCCAACATGTTTTTGTTGAAATTCAGCTTATATGGGTATGAAGTGAGTGGTAGGCTACAGAAAGATATGAGTTGTGTTTTGTATGTGTCATAAAATTTGAGTTTTGAGTTAATCACATCGATGGAGACTTGAAATATGGTTTTTCAAATGATGCATTTACATGTGAAAAGTATAATTGAATATGCTCAACTCTTGAGGGTAATACAGTCGTGATGTTATGTATATAATCTGAACATCTGTTTCCATATAGGTATGATAGCAAAGTGTGATTAAAAGTCATTTCTTGATCAATCGAATAAACAATATAATTGATACTGAAAATCATAACATACGATTTTATTCGATTATCTTGACGGTCCAACTAAGTACCTAATTTTATCCCTAAATTTTATCACAGCTCGTCTTCATAAGATTAAAAAAGTATTTCACCAATTAAAACCCGTATCCGTTTGTAATCGTAAACAAATTTGTTTCCCAAGCTAATTACGAGATCGCTAAGTTCGTCGAAGATTGATTTAATCGAATCAAGACGGAGTTTCATTACCAATAATAATTTCCGGTTAAGTTGCTATGCTTGAACAGGACTTCAAGTTGAGAATTAAGTTGAACTTGGGCTTCTGTTTCGTGAGTTAATCAACAATTACTTACGGTGTTATATTTTAACTGCCTCGTTGGTCTAGTGGTTACAAGCGCGACTGCCAATCGGGAGGTCCCGGATTCAAATCTCGGGTCGGGTGCTGTTAGATTTCTTATTTAGAATTTCTAGTAGTGACTCGTTGTCTGGAATTGAGCTCGGTGTATGGCGATAGGCTCGCCACCTATTCCGTCGGACTTAAATGTACCTGGTGAAACGTGGCGGTGTGCTCCATCCCTCTACCTACCCCTTAGGAGATTACAGGCGTGATGTTACTTTCATCAGTGCTATTTAAAATTTAAATAATAAGACCGAGGGAACTAACTAGGTTACTACATAGCCGACTACTAAACTATGATAGAAAAATACTTCAACAGAAGCTAAGGACCGTACTGGGACCTTTCACCACACAGACATCAAGACAATTCCTAGAAACATTTAAAATTTTACTAACTTTAAGTATTACGATTGCCCGTTAATATATTACAAGGTCTAAAATCCAAACACGTAGCGTTAATAAACTTAAGTACCGGGGAATCGTATTGCGCGTAAATACTCATTAAAATCAATTTGAACGACCTCTCCAATTAAATTGAACTACCGCGTTGTCTGACGTTATTGACACCTCAATTCGTAGGGGACTGCTATCACGGTCAACGTGGTAGGTCCGTCCTTTGTTTTTAATTTTTATCCAATCAAAACTATAATTATTATAGACAGATGGGTGAATAATATCAATATCAGTTTTGCCACATGTATATGTATAGGTTCATTCCGTTTTTCAAGGCAAACAAAAATTTATATCCGTTATAACTGTTGAAATTAAAACACAAAATTCGAATAATATGGTAGGCAAAATTTGAGTCCCAGTTGTTACAGACATGTTTTTGTTCTCACCCTATTAAAATTAACTGGCAGCTGAGATGTTTTTATTTTTCTTGTCTTGTCTACGGATATTACATTGATATTAATAAAATAAGTTTATTTACGACAAAGATTTTACAACCCGTATGAATATAATGTACGATCTATATGTAGGTACTAAAAAAGATTATAATCAGGGAATTTTAATTGGTTGTCTGTTTTCAAAATCACTCAGATAGCAATAATAGCGATTGCTTAACTATATACAATCTCACAGGATCTCAGCTAACTCGGGCGCTATAAGCCGGGCTCTGGGCAGCAAATCGCGTTATAACACTTCCGCTCTAGCCGGACACGCCGCCATGTTGTGAAGGCAATCGTGAAATGGCGTATATTGGAGCGTGTTGCTGATTCCATTTCACATACGACACAAAGGACAAACTGATAGGTGACTCTTGTAATAAATTCTTATTTAGCAGTTACTTAATGTAATTGTTATGTATTCAATTTCAATATTTCAATTTCAATGTAATCAATTTGTACGAGCACAAATGCTTGTTCTTTGTCTGGCTGTAGAAAAATTTACGTATGTTATTATGTTTGTATGTATTTAAGAATACAAGTTTTTCAGTTATCAGGTGACCACAGTAAAGACAGAGTAAATGGCTTGCAAAATAAAATAAAAGTAAAACATGTTTCGCACTTTTCGTCCATCACTGACTGCTCGGATGGATATAGAAATGTACGTGCGTACGAAACGATTTTAACCGTTCACAGTTCGACATTTGCCACTGTGTTATAGGATTATGTCGAACAGAGGAATTAGCGGCGCGTCCGTCGATAAACGCCCTAAATGCCCTTTAACGAACTTAACCCGTCGACAGCCGCCTGTGCGCCCTCGCGCGGTCATGTCCACGTTTTATGTCTCTTCATATAAATGTTATATATCTGGGTTGAATTACCTATCTCGTATATTTAGTTGGCAATTAGACTATGGCCTTAAGGGTTCTGAAAGGAGATTTTTGTTCAAACGGTCGATGATGATAATGATGATGTATATTTATAGGTGGATAGCAGGATAAATAGGGAATCGGTGCTTTTTCATTAAACTTGGACTATATAGACCTGCCTGGTATTGTCAATTTTAGATGCCTTCTACAGGATTCATAATTAAAAAGATTATGCGTTATCATTTAAATTTTTAATATTTCTGTAATGTCAAAATCGTAATTGCTGTGCGCGCGGTGCCTTTATAACAATGCGTTTTTCTTTATTTGTTTTATCCATAATTAGATTTAATAAAAGGCAATTTTAATGCCTTAATGCATTTTTAAAATATTTACAATAGACACAAAATTTGTTTCAAAATGTGAATTTTGTATGACACTAGAAGTTTTACGCGTATAAACCGATTGCTTGGTCAATTGTGTTATACGGAATACGGCTTCCACAGTGCAAATTCGCCGCGCGCTGGTGCCGGGTGGAATGGGCCGATGTAAATCTATTTGTCATATCAACGCGGCCAATTAGACCGGCATGCGGGCGCAAGGGTTGTCGCGAAACACACACCACTGTTCCGTTCAATTACTATTATTGTTCTTATGTTGGATTGTTTCATTGTGAATGTATGTGTGTATTTTAAAGTTTTCTGTAAATGTTTAAAAGAACAAACGAATATGTATAACGAAAATACAATTGAATTGCAACTGTTTATGATATTTAATATTTTTTGTTTATTATAACACCCTGAAATTAATTTACTTTTCAAAGTGGCATCTCTGTAAAAATATGATTGTTTCGTTATTTACAGTATTTCTTAAAAAACAATAATATATGTTTATCTACTTATTAATCAGATTCTTTTGCCGATTTAATTGTTCGATTATTTGAAAATGGTACAAATAAAACCGACACATATCGGAAAAAACATTAATTGATATTAATTTAAAAAATAATATATCATATCTCCATAGATCTAATTCATGTTCACAAATTGGTCCCAGTAATTGATCGGCGGCGGCGCGACGTGGTTCTCAGTCGAAATTTTAATACGACTCGTTAAATTAGTCGCCGTAAATATATTACCAGTGGGGTCTAAGGATCTAAGGTCGCTAACCCCATAAATAGCACGCGATGAGAAATGAGATGAAAAGTATGACGTCATTCAAATTTTTGTAATTGGAGCAAGAAGAACACTTATTTCAGCTGGAAAATACATAAAGACTCTTTTGTGATACTCCATTATGTACTTTACACCAGGAAAAAGAATTCATTTTATGTATTTGCAGCAAAAGGTTATTTAAAAACAATAAATGGAATTGAATTATGCAAAACTTATTTTTGTGCGTACAACAATTTCCTAGCAAAAACCAAACATATTAAATACTATAGAATAAAAACCCAATAAAGATGATAAAAATGTAGATGAAAAAATGTAAATGACAAAAAGTAGAATTAAACATTCTCAACTGTGATTCAACATAAAGTATAGCGTTGATTAATAACTTTTTATGATAGCGCTACCCAATAAAAAAGCTCACTATCTTATAATTAATAGGACCAACTTTACGTTTTGTATATGTATGTATATATATAAAGAAGGTTAATATACATAACGTCACACCTGTAATTTCCCGAAGGGGTAGGTAGATCCCATCGTGGGACGTATAACGTGGTGAAATAAGTGAGCTATAATCTGTTATGTCTACCTCTTCTATAACATACAGGCGTAATTTTAGTTTCGTTCCTTAACAAAAATCTTTCTTCGTAGCCAAAAATAAGAACGGGTACGTCCGGGTCAAGGAAAATAACTGTTACATAATGTTAACTAAATTGGTATACATTATAACAGCTATTATCGCGTTTGGAGTGAACTGAGGGTCATTGGAATGTTTAATAATTCTAAATAACCGTTTTTCTGAAGCATACAGGTGAAGTTCAATGTTGCATAACCTAATTTAATTATGTAATAAACCTTATGTTTATTCTATCACATTAATTGTTAGGCTGCCTCGTTGTCAAGCGGTTGTAAACGCGACTACTCCTCCGTCTACTCCTTCGGAGATTATAGTCGTGATGTTCCGTATGAGCTTAAGTCACGTACGTATATTTCAGAGTTACCCGAGCTTTCTCTTCATGCGCTCTCATTGGACACGGCGATGACGCGGCGTACTATTTGGGAATTAAAATCAGTAGATCTACAACTGAAACGTTTAATATTTGCATAAGTTAACGATACATATTTAATTAATTTATTCATTTATATTTTCAGTCGTATACCAACAATTACATGTGGACTTTTTCTAATATTATTACATCGCCATACCATTTTTCTTATTAAATGCAAAATACTTCTGTCCTTACATACTAAATGAGCTTTTACATAGGTATAGGTATCACTGTCACATGCACGTAGGATTCCGTAACAGTGTTATATAAGGAGGTTATATTAAGATATTTGTCGAACGAATTAATAAAACATGTCCGTTTGCGCGCCGCCACGCGAAGTGCGTATCAACTTCGCTCCGTTTCATTAACGATATTAACGAGGACTAAATTGACTTAAATAGTCAAGCAATTACTTTGTCGGCCAACTGCATGTACAGCGGTAATTACATTTTGCTGTGTACCTTCGTATGTGTGTGTGTGCAGATGTATGTATGTAGCGTGTCAATAAACATATCCTTCTAGAAGAATCGGTTGGCTTCGTAGTAGACTACACTATATTTGTATTTATTTTAAAAGTAAATCCTTGTCCAACAGTGGTAGATTCTTTTGATCATCATAAACATCGTATTTAGGATGATGAAAAAAATGAGTTGGCATTCTCAATATCTGTCACACGAGAAGAGTGCTCTAGTATTTGAAAAAGGAAATATACCTATAAGAAAGTGTAGTCGACACACCGTGAATTGACGATAATATTTAAAGTCACTCAGTATTTATTTACTTTTATCGTAATAGAAATTGTTCAATGTCAATGTAAATTATGTCTTATATTGATAATATCGAATAGTTTTAATATCGCAAAGATGGTTCGCTGATGTGATGTGTAGCAAACAAGCTAAATCATGGCGTGTAGGTACAGATCGTCCCAATAACCTTTTAGCTACATCCGGTATATTTTAAACTGATTGTATAAACTTTTCAGTGAACATAAAGAACAAAATTCCAACGAAAAGTAAAGCCGTTTTGGTGACTATTCATAGCATGATGAAAACTAGAGGTCCAGTAAAGGCAGAATTTCGACCACAATCAGATTCAGAACGTTGTCAAGGTTCTAATGTCATGTACACCTTCTATGCGACCACAGATTAATACGTGTCTGGCATTGTTATAGAATTGAACTTTTGTTTTTGTAACACATGTCCCTATATAAATTTTATATTCCGAATATTACACTTCGTACGTTCCATACTCTTATAAAAATGTGTAAAACGATTTCTTTCCACATATTAATATGTATAGATGTTGTTCTCGTAACGAACGTAAAACGGAACGCACCAACAGAAGTTAGTGTAGAGATGTCATCGCACAACAATAAGCGGCTCAGTGTTCATTAGTGGCATTAATTAATGCTTAATTGGGCCAAATAGAGTATCAATTTAGCGGACGCCAATTGGATCATGCTTCCCGCCACATCGTTGTAACTACGTAGCTACACACATACTCGTACACACATATGTGCACACTTACATATATTGATCTATGTAACACAATAGACGGAAATATATATGTGTACTCGTTATAAACAGGATCTGGTATACATATATGTTAAGTTGTTCATGTAATGTTTTATAATTAACATTGAAACGATACAAAAACGTTAGCTGAAATGGACACAATGATAAAAATCTTTTGATTTAGCCTTTAGGCATCGCAATTCCTGTGATTAATTGGACGTAGAAATGTATTAGATACTGTTAGTAAATCGACTGCATATTCCCTAAACATAACGGTGCAGAAGGTCTTCAACAACCATTATGAAAAAAATGTTAAATTTAATCATAATTTAATCGGTGCCCTCAGTATGGCAATAGGCTCACCACCTAATCCATCGAACGTAAAACGGAACTGGTGAAAAGTGAAAGTGTACCTACTACACTCCCTTGCCTACCTCTTCGGGGATTACAGGCAGGCGTGATGTTACGTTTTTTCTTAATTTTAAAACATCATTCATTTCATTTTAAAACATGTAATTAATTATTTTTTAGGTCGCTTTATAATTTCATTTCATTTAGTTAGTCTCTCATTAGTATTTTTCAATTTAAAAATGGACATTTGCTTATGGAGTAATTTTATAAGATAAATTTGATTAAACGATACATAAAATTTTTACCTCATAGTTTCAGACGTTGCAATATTTCCTTTCAAATGCATATACTACCAACTATTTTCATTTTATTCATAAACAAAATGAAATGAAAGTTATATTAATACATTAATTTACTAACACAATAATGAGATCACTGGATCCTTTTAAATCGAACTCCGTGTTCAATCAACGTGGATAAATCATTGACTGTATCAAAAACCATTTGGAGAGATTTCAATTGACGCTTAGCGAGCTCGGACAATAGGGCGGGTCCTCACTGGCCGTAAATAATCGCGGCGACCCGTAGCGCGTTTAAAAAAGCGGAAAGGCAGTCGTTAAGCAGCGGGAGAGGTCGCATATTACCCTCTAGCCGTAATAGACGATCACTTAACGCTAAATTGAGTCGAATCTGGTGGATAAACAAAACGCTAAGGGCACGCGACCGCGCCACATGATCCAGTGTCGCTATTCATTGCAAATGTACCGTAATTGGATCTTGCAGTTCCTGAAGGATGTCTGTTGTGTCATCGAGTTCTATTCAGTGTGTACTTACCTAAACTAAAAGAAAATGTTAGATATTTTCATTTTGCGTTTTTTATGATTTTGTTATAAATTTGTAACTGACCCATTTTTGTATCTAGTTTTATTATTTAGCTTAAAATAGTGAAAAGGGGTATTAGTATTATAAGTTTAATTTCCTTCATTGTAGGTACACTCTAAAGGCAATTCTAAGCTTGTTTATCTAAACATTTCCTAATATTTTTTACTAAGCCCAACAGACCTATAATAGTGTCTCCCGCTGCGGCGCGTGCGGCCGTGAGCTAAACGCGACCGCTCGCTGCGCACGCGTGCTTCCCGTATCGACTCACCTTTATATCCTGATGTTAGGGTATGCGCACAGTACCTACGGGTAGATTTTGGAACTTTGAATTATATAAAACAATCAAATATCTAATTTACTAACCTGGGAACTGAGATAGTTCTTCTAATTGTCGCTTTATTTTGTCGGAAATATTGGAAAGTTAAAGATCATGGTATTTTTGGAGGATGGTTGAATTGTTGACGAGAGACGCTCTTGATGCGATAATATATCTTTTTTCGAAACAGGGATGAAGTATTTTACAAACATTAAATTATTAATAACATGAATAAATCCACAAGTTACATAATGCAAAGCTGTTAGTTCATTTGACACTGAATATTATGTCAATCAAGACAGTAGAAGTTCGATTTAAAACGCTATACCAAGATATCGCTATGTCTGGTGACTAAGTTAGCTTAAAGTCAAATAATAAGTCTGCGATACCATTTCAATGAGAACGTTCGTATCAAACCAATGCCCGTTTTAATGTTCCAATCCATAAACACACCATAACAAAGATTAGCAACGCCTGCATACAAAAGCACAGAAACATTTAAAGCCGGCTATAAAAAATAAATCAAGTGAACACAAATCGGCGCCGATTGAGTGGTAACGTGACCTTTTTACGGTAACCCTCCGATGACCGCCCCATGCGGGCCACGCGCGATCAAAGGGTTATTTCTGTCCCAAGCTACATTCACACGCCTACAGTTTCATTTCGGTCTTTATTGTCCTATAATCTGTCTATTTTCAGTTTTATTTTTAATTTAATATTGTCGAAAATATTTGTCTACTTTTTGTTTTATTTTTAAATTTGTTTTTGTAGTGTAATTTATATATTTTTTGTTGGTTTTTATTTAATATTGTCGAATAATTTATTTATCATTATAACAATACCCGGACAACGCGAATTTCATTAATTTTATTGTAATCAAACCTCGTAATTATTTGATTTGACCGGAATTATTTTATACGTGATTTTGAATATTAATAATGTACAGAACCAAGAAAATATAGAACCGGATTAAAACCAATGTACTATGAGTTCGTTGAATAACTACGCAGTGCCCACACAAAAAATAACTAGAATAGAACGACTAATTCCCTAACTGTTGTAACTGGTCTCATTCGATTGGGCCGCGCTCGTTAAAGCGGAGCGCTAACGAAACTAACGATAGAGTAACGGAACTAACGATAGAGTAACGGAACTAACGATAGAGTAACGGAACGTAACGAGAGTAACGACGTTACCGCGTTCGTTTGTTGTGTGCGCGTCCGCCGCTGCCCGAAACTCTTTCAACGTGGTAGCAATGCAATTTGATCTTTAACCGTTTGGTGTTAGAATCTAATTTACCTCAGCACTTGCTCCCGGAGTAGGATTAAGTTAGGAGGGGATTCCAGTCGATCCGTATTCTCTGACCTGTCGATGACTTTTGCCTGCTTAACCGCACAATAAAATAAATTGCACTGTCTCTCTAGCAATGATTTCATCAACATCGTCATTGCCTCTTTTATCGTTTCACTATTGGACATGAATCTCCTCTTGAAATGAATAGGAAAGGCCACCAAGACTACCACGCTGACGAAGTGCGAGTTGACAAACTTGAGATGTCATAGAGAACATTAAGAAGAGCTAAACTGTTAATATTAATAAAAGAATAAAAGATTAATAAAATGTGAAATGCAACGTATAAAAATTCAACTCACTAACAATAACGCACAATATTCTCTGAAATAATTATAATGGCATGCAGATTTATATTGTAAATGAGTAAATGAAAGGCAGCCAGTGCAAATTGTGTGCGCGGCAAATGATGAAGTTGTAAATGGATCAGCATAATACTTATTAGGTGAATCATTTGTAGGGAGTGCGGTGCGCGGTAAGTTCGCAAGAGTGGCGATTCACCGCTGCTGGCGGTGAGGTGAGGTCGATTGTGATGCGAGACTCACGTATTATCATATTTTACTAAAGTATTTCGAATTTGATTTGGACTTTGATTATTGTAATAATGTGTATTTTACGGTTTGTTAATTAAAGCTATATATAACACGTGTTATTATATTGAAAGGAGAGCGTCTCGAACATAAAAATGGAATGACTAGTGTCAATTGGTTAATATATTATTGACATATATTTTAATATGATCTTAGTAGACATAAAACGACGATGGAATGGTGAATAACGTTCGTCAAGGGATATTTGGATATCCAGATTAGTTGCATACGTATTTGAAGAAGAGCTCTTGTGGCTTTCGCATTTTGAAGTGTACCAGTTGCTTGAAGTGTGCATAAAGCGAAAAAAAAAACTATAATAGAAAAAAAAAAATAAAACATTTCCA